>JAMPIV010019651.1:170000-400590 GCA_024509875.1 Oreohelix idahoensis
GTTTATCTTCTCTCTAACATAGACATTTGTTTTGTGCTCTTTATAGCAAATGCGCAAAATTCTTCTATAACATTTATGCTCGAAAGCCTGAATCCTTCGCTCCGTATCTGCAGTGAGTCTCCAGCTCTCACACCCATACAAGAGAATAGATAATACAAGTGATTTGTATAATTTGATCTTCACAGGAAAACTGATGTTACTTTTCCAGATCACATTCAACCTTGTCATGGCAGCTGAGGCCATCTCAAGTCTTGTCTTGATTTCTTTAATTGATATTCCATCACTGCATATAGTGGACCCGAGATATTTAAAGGTGTTAACTTCTTCTAACGTTTGCCCATTTAACGTAATGTTGGTCGGAACATGTTTCTTATGGCTATTCACCAATATCTTGCTTTTTTCTATATTAATTTCCATCCCATACGTTCTTGTTACTTTCTCCAGTCTAGAGGTAAGGTCTTGAAGTTCTGATTCTGATCCAGCTATCAGATCAATATCATCAGCAAAACGTAGGTTGCACAGAGGTCGGCCTCCAATCGATATGGTTGATTTATAATCGTAGAGAGCCTCCTGCATAATATGTTCTAGATAAATATTAAAGAGCACTGGGGACAGGATACATCCCTGCCGAACTCCTACAGTTGTTTTGAAAAATTCTCCAATGTCGTTGCTTGCAAAAACAGCACTGCTTGCGTCCTTGTATAGTGCTTCAATGATATCTATGATGTTGGTATCAAAATTGAATTTTCTCATTACTTGCCATAAGCCTTCATGCCAGACTCGATCGAAGGCTTTTGTGAAATCGATGAAGTTATGGTATAAATCGTGTTGATGTTGGAGATGTTTTTCGATAAGTAATCTAATATTGAAGATTTGTTCTGAGGTACTTCTTTTTGGTCTAAAGCCAGCCTGTTCCTCTGATAAGATTTCTTCTGATTTCTGTTTTATTCTGTTCAAAAGTATCCTTAACATCACCTTACTTGGATGACTAATAAGGCTAATGGTTCTGTAGTTCTTGCACATTTTTAGATTTCCTTTCTTTGGAAGCGGTATTACTAATGACTGCGTCCATTCTTTTGGCCATTTTTTTGTACTCCATATCTTCTGGCAAATTGTTGTCATGATTTTTACTATATCTGGTCCTCCATATTTCAAGAGCTCTGCTGGGATATTATCCACACCCGGTGACTTCCCTCCTTTCATCGAACATATAGCCTCTTCCACTTCTTCCCGTAATATTGCTGCATTTCCGAGTTCCCTGTTTTCGCACTTAATGTTGTTTAATAAAACATATTACTTACCACAAATGAAAGTTAATTAAATATCAAACTAAACAACATTTTTCTTTGTTTGATTACCTCTGTATTTTGCTACTATTATGTGTATGAGTAATAGACATACACACACAATCTGGCAATTTTAATTTGCTCTATCATCATCATCAAAATCCATAATTCTCGCAGTTTGTACGTCGGTCACATCGAAGGGATGCAACTGTGGTTGAAAGTTAGACATTAATTGTATTGTTTCCCTTATATGTACTCTCCCGAAAATAGTAACACTCAACGAAGAAAAGTCCGTGTAGAACCCAGTTTCATTCCGGAAACGGATTTAACTCATCATTTTGTTAAAAATAACCTTATAATGTAAATTTTTAAATGTTTCTTCAAGACAACATTTTAATTTAATTATTGCAGACTTATTATTATGGATCAAAATGATAAGATGGCTGCAAAACGACCTGTCTTGCATCGGAATTCGATTGATGCAGAAATTGTCACTGGCAGTAATAAGGGAGAACGAGTCTTAATTCCTCGCACTGACTTAGAACCGAGCGAGCGCAGTTTGCCATTTAGGATGCGACGTCGTCAATTCCCAGTGATTTTAACATTTGCAATGACGATCAATAAGGCGCAAGGACAATCTTTTGATCACGAAGGAGTTTTCCTTCCTGAACCTGTTTTCGGACACGGTCAGCTCTATGTCGCCCTCACCCGAGGAACAAATCATGAAAACTTGAGTTTTGTTAAAAACACTTTTTATCAGGGAACATTCTTTGAAACAAATCCACGAACTTTCACAAAAAATGTTGTCATTAAAGAACTTTTATATTGAATTTAAAATATTTTAAAAATATATTACAGTTTTTGATTTACTTCCGTCATTATTGACGGGTTATTGCTAGTTTACAATAATTGGACAGGAGACAATGATGCCACTTTTGCATATCGGCAATTGAACATATTATTAGCACTTGAGAACAGCGTATAACCCGTCAGAGGGTGAACAAGACGTGTTTCATCATCAGTTTCACAAATAAAATAGCACTTGTGTGGTTGCATCATGTGATGTGTTTATATTACGGATATTACATCACTGTTTGTAGCTTTGTCAAGGATATATGACAACCAAATGTTATACTGTTTCGTTCGTTCACATATAACACCAAGTGGCGATGGTCCCTACAGCGCCACCTCAGTTTGGACGAAAAGAAGCTCTCACAACAAGCAGAAGAGAAAATAACGCATCGAATGGAACACCAGGAAAAAAAAACTGGCATAGTTACGTAGTTATGACTGCTGGGGGTTACTAAATAACCGGTTCTCAGTGTGAACATTATTACTTCATGTGTTCTTGGTAAAAGTTTGCTTGTGGTTCTCTAAGTCTTTTTAACAAAATTTATATGAATTTGTTTTTTAAATTATAGCTTTTATATCTTCATATGTTGTCCCTCCTCAGTTTGAACTATACTTCATTTTCTCTGGCAAGTCTATCTGCCTTTTCATTTCCACAAGTCTTGCAGTGGGCAAGGACTCTCTCTACTTTTATTTTGTTGAAATTATAACTGGTTTTAGTCAGTGTTTGTGACGATAAGTGATATCTCGATCTGTCACATCGCGTTATCATTACATCGCCGTGATACTTTTTTTAAAAAAATGTTCGTGTATCATTAACATTATGATCATTGTCATCATCACCCATTCTTGTCGTTCTTCGAGAAATGCAGGGTTGTCACTTATGTTCACTCGCTTACTATTTTTTAGCTATCTTCTTCGGGAGTGTTAATGAACTTCCGGTAGCCTTGATTCCCCGTCTGCTGATCTTTTCAGAATCTCTGTCATCATCATTAGCATTTGGCTTTTCGCTGTCTCATAGAGCCAACATTGCGTCAGGTTTCCTTACAGGAAGCCTGCATCAAAGTGTCCTTCATTATCATTAGCATTTGGCTTTTCGCTGTCTATGTAACATAGAGCCAACATTGCGTCAGGTTTCCTTACAGGAAGCCTGCATCAAAGTGTCCTTCATTATCATTAGCATTTGGCTTTTCGCTGTCTATGTAACATAGAGCCAACATTTGCGCAGGTTTTCGCTGCATCTATGTCCTTCATTATCATTAGAGCTGTCTATGTAACCAACATTGCGTCAGGTTTCCTTACAGGAAGCCTGCATCAAAGTGTCCTTCATTATCATTAGCATTTGGCTTTTCGCTATCTATGTAACATAGAACCAATACTGCGTCAGGTTTCCTTACAGGAAGCCTGCATCAAAGTGTCCTTCATTATCATTAGCATTTGGCTTTTCGCTATCTATGTAACATAGAACCAATACTGCGTCAGGTTTCCTTACAGGAAGCCTGCATCAAAGTGTCCTTTCAGCTGTGGTTTGTGTAGCCGTTTGTATGACATGACGAGGTTGCCAGTAGGATACGTAACTTCATATTAGTTGCACCTTATAACATGAATTTCATGTGTCTTCATTCTTTCTTCCTTTGTTGGTTCCAGATAAAAGTCCTTTTTGGTTACATTGGTAAGTTGCTGTCTGGAGGTATGGTTTTGTGCATATTCATTTTTACTTTTAAATTTCGGCTTTCTGGTTCCGCCCATGTGTATTTCCCGGGGGTCTATGAGGAGGCAAAGAAAGAATAGGAATAATGCATCCTTAGGCATGTCGTACCAGTGGCTGGCCACCTTGTCATGTTAAACAAATGACCACAGGAACCAACGCTACGAGAGCATGGGAATGCTTGGTACAGGCTTCTTGTAAGGTGACCAGGTGTAGTGGTGTCCCCATGCTCCGTAAGGTGACCAGGTGTAGTGGTGTCCCCATGCTCCGTAAGGTGACCAGGTGTAGTGGCGTCCCCATGCTCCGTAAGGTGACCAGGTGTAGTGGTGTCCCCATGCCCCGTAAGGTGACCAGGTGTAGTGGTGTCCCCATGCTCTGTAAGGTGACCAGGTGTAGTGGTGTCCCCATGCTCCGTAAGGTGACCAGGTGTAGTGGTGTCCCCATGCTCCGTAAGGTGACCAGGTGTAGTGGTGTTCCCATGCTCCATAAGGTGACCAGGTGTAGTGGTGTCCCCATGCTCCGTAAGGTGACCAGGGGTAGTGGTGTCTCCATGCTCCATAAGGTGACCAGGTGCAGTGGTGTCCCCATGCTCCATAAGGTGACCAGGTGTAGTGGTGTCCCCATGCTCCATAAGGTGACCAGGTGTAGTGGTGTCCCCATGCTCCGTAAGGTGACCAGGTGTAGTGGTGTCCCCATGCTCCGTAAGGTGACCAGGTGTAGTGGTGTCCCCATGCTCCGTAAGGTGACCAGGTGTAGTGGTGTCCCCATGCTCCGTAAGGTGACCAGGTGTAGTAATGTCCCCATGCTCCATAAGGTGACCAGGTGTAGTGGTGTCCCCATGCTCCATAAGGTGACCAGGTGTAGTGGTGTCCCCATGCTCCATAAGGTGACCAGGTGTAGTGGTGTCCCCATGCTCCATAAGGTGACCAGGTGTAGTGGTGTCCCCATGCTCCGTAAGGTGACCAGGTGTAGTGGTGTCCCCATACTCCGTAAGGTGACCAGGTGTAGTGGTGTCCCCATGCTCCATAAGGTGACCAGGTGTAGTGGTGTCCCCATGCTCCATAAGGTGACCAGGTGTAGTGGTGTCTCCATGCTCCGTAAGGTTACCAGGTGTAGTGGTGTCTCCATGCTCCGTAAGGTGACCAGGTGTAGTGGTGTCTCCATGCACTGTAAGGTGACCAGGTGTAGTGGTGTCTCCATGCTCCATAAGGTGACCAGGTGTAGTGGTGTCTCCATGCTCCGTAAGGTTACCAGGTGTAGTGGTGTCTCCATGCTCCATAAGGTGACCAGGTGTAGTGGTGTCTCCATGCTCCGTAATGTGACCAGGTGTAGTGGTGTCTCCATGCTCCATAAGGTGACCAGGTGTAGTGGTGTCTCCATGCTCCGTAAGGTGACCAGGTGTAGTGGTGTCCCCATGCTCCGTAAGGTGACCAGGTGTAGTGGTGTCTCCATGCTCCGTAAGGTGACCAGGTGTAGTGGTGTCCCCATGCTCCGTAAGGTGACCAGGTGTAGTGGTGTCTCCATACTCCGTAAGGTGACCAAGTGTAGTGGTGTCTCCATGCTCCGTAAGGTGACCAGGTGTAGTGGTGTCCCCATGCTCCGTAAGGTGACCAGGTGTAGTGGTGTCCCCATGCTCCGTAAGGTGACCAGGTGTAGTGGTGTCCCCATGCTCCGTAAGGTGACCAGGTGTAGTGGTGTCTCCATGCTCCATAAGGTGACCAAGTGTAGTGGTGTCTCCATGCTCCGTAAGGTGACCAGGTGTAGTGGTGTCCCCATGCTCCGTAAGGTGACCAGGTGTAGTGGTGTCCCCATGCTCCGTAAGGTGACCAGGTGTAGTGGTGTCCCCATGCTCCGTAAGGTGACCAGGTGTAGTGGTGTCCCCATGCTCCGTAAGGTGACCAAGTGTAGTGGTGTCCCCATGCTCCGTAAGGTGACCAGGTGTAGTGGTGTCCCCATGCTCCGTAAGGTGACCAGGTGTAGTGGTGTCCCCATGCTCCGTAAGGTGACCAGGTGTAGTGGTGTCTCCATGCTCCGTAAGGTGACCAGGTGTAGTGGTGTCTCCATGCTCCGTAAGGTGACCAGGTGTAGTGGTGTCCCCATGCTCCGTAATGTGACCAGGTGTAGTGGTGTCCACATGCTCCCTAAGGTGACCAGGTGTAGTGGTGTCCGCATGCTCCGTAAAGTGACCAGGTGTAGTGGTGTCCCCATGCTCCGTAAGGTGACCAGGTGTAGTGGTGTGCCATGCTCCGTAAGGTGACCAGGTGTAGTGGTGTCCCCATGCTCCGTAAGGTGACCAGGTGTAGTGGTGTCCCCATGCTCCGTAAGGTGACAGGTGTAGTGGTGTCCCCATGCTCCGTAAGGTGACCAGGTGTAGTGGTGTCTCCATGCTCCGTAAGGTGACCAGGTGTAGTGGTGTCTCCATGCTCCGTAAGGTGACCAGGTGTAGTGGTGTCTCCATGCTCCGTAAGGTGACCAGGTGTAGTGGTGTCTCCATGCTCCATAAGGTGACCAGGTGTAGTGGTGTCTCTATGCTCCGTAAGGTGATCAGGTGTAGTGGTGTCCCCATGCTCCGCAAGGTGACCAGGTGTAGTGGTGTTTCCATGCTCCGTAAGGTGACCAGGTGTAGTGGTGTCCCCATGCTCTGTAAGGTGACCCGGTGTAGTGGTGTCCCCATGTTCCGTAAGGTGACCAGGTGTAGTGGTGTCTCCATGCTCCGTAAGGTGACCAGGTGTAGTGGTGTCCCCATGCTCCGTAAGGTGACCAGGTGTAGTGGTGTCCCCATGCTCCGTAAGGTGACCAGGTGTAGTGGTGTCCCCATGCTCCGTAAGGTGACCTGGTGTAGTGGTGTCTCCTTGCTCCGTAAGGTGACCAGGTGTAGTGGTGTCTCCATGCTCCGTAAGGTGACCAGGTGTAGTGGTGTCTCCATGCTCCGTAAGGTGACCAGGTGTAGTGGTGTCTCCATGCTCCGTAAGGTGACCAGGTGTAGTGGTGTCTCATGCTCTGTAAGGTGACCAGGTGTAGTGGTGTCTCCATGCTCCATAAGGTGACCAGGTGTAGTGTTGTGGCTGTAAGGTGACCAGGTGTAGTGGTGTCTCCATGCTCCGTAAGGTGACCAGGTGTAGTGGTGTCTCCATGCTCCGTAATGTGACTAGGTGTAGTGGTGTCTCCATGCTCTGTACGGTGACCAGGTGTAGTGGTGTCTCCATGCTCCGTAAGGTGACCAGGTGTAGTGGTGTCTCCATGCTCCGTAAGGTGACCAGGTGTAGTGGTGTCTCCATGCTCTGTAAGGTGACCAGGTGTAGTGGTGTCTCCATGCTCTGTAAGGTGACCAGGTGTAGTGGTGTCTCCATGCTCCGTAAGGTGACCAGGTGTCGTGGTGTCTCCATGCTCCGTAAGGTGACCAGGTGTAGTGGTGTCTCCATGCTCCGTAAGGAGCACAAAGAAAATGCTAATGATGATAGTGATGATGATGGTGATGATGATGGTGATGATGTTGATCATGGTGATGATCTTGTTGATGATGATGATTATGATGATCATGATGATGATGGTGGTGATATTGGTGATGATGGTGATTATGATGATGGTGATGGTGATGAAGGTGATGGTGATAATGTTAATGAAGGTGATGATATTGTTGATGATGATGGTGATGATGATGTTCATGATGGTCGTGGTGATGATGATGTTGATGATGGTGATGACGGTGATGATGATGATGATGATGATGATGATGATGATGATGACGATGATGATGATGATGATGATGGTGATAATGGTCATTGTGATGATGATGATGATGATAATGATAATGGTAATGATGATGATGATTGTGACGATGATGATGGCGATGATGGTGATGATGATAATGATGAAGATGATGGTGATGATGACTGTGATGATGAAAATGATGATGGTGATGATGAGGATGATGATGATGGTGGTGATGATGATGATGATGATGATGAATGATGGGTGATGGATGATGATGGATGATGAATGGATGATGGATTGATGCTAGACGGATGGATGGATGACAGATGATGAATGGATGATGGACGGATGGAAGGACGATGAACGGATGGATGGATGATGAATGGATGATGAATGGATGGACGGGTGGATGGATGATGGACGGTGGACGGATGGGTGGATGATGGACGGATGGATGGATGGTGGAAGGACGGATGGATGATAGACGGATGGGTGGATGTTGGACGGATGGATGCATGGTGGACGGATGGATGGATGATGGACGGACGAATGGATGATGAATCGATGATGGATGGATGTAGAATGGATGATGGATGGATGGTGGACGGATGGATTGATGGTGGACGGATGGATAGATGAGGGACGGATGATGGACGGTGGATAGATGATGAATGGATGAATGGATGCATGGATGATGGAGGGATGGATGGGTGACGGACGGATGGATGATGAATGGACGATGAATGGAAGATGGACGGACGGATGGATGATTGACGAATATATGGATGCTGGTTGGATGGATGATGGATATATGGATGATGAATGGATGATGGACGGATGGGTGATGAATGGATGATGGACGGATGGATGCTGAATGGATGATGGATGGATGATGGACGGATGGATGATGGACGAATGGATGGACGGATGATGGATGGGTGATGAACGGACGGATGGATGGTGGACGGATAGATGGATGATGGACGAATGGATGATGAACGGATGGATGATGGACGGATGATGGACGGATGGATGGCGGTAGGATGGATGATGGATGGATGACGGATGGATGATAGATGGTCGGGTGATAGATGGATAGATGATAGATGGTAGGATGATAAATAGATAGATGAATGATAGATGGATGATGGATGGATGATAGATGGATGGATGATGAATGTGGGGGTAGGGCTGGGGCTGGTCGTGCTGCTGGTCGTAGTGCTGGTGGTGCTGCTGCTGGTTGTGACGTATAATGGAAAGAGAGCCTACAGTAATCTGACAGGCTTGTAACCTCGTAGCGTTCTATGATTTGCTAGCAAAACCACGCATTTTTTCTACCTCTATTTTACTTACACAAGCGTACTTTTCGTCCTACCTCTTTTTCTGTGAACACGAGCTAACGCAATGTTTACAAACTGCATGACCTGTAGGCGTAACAGGTAGCGAATCAGGTTTGTTTACCTAGTTTTCTCACGCGAGCTTATCTGTCAATCATACGATACCTGACAGACTGCACGTGAAAAACACAGAGTCTTTGAAGTCCACGAGGGGAGATCCAGGATTTTCCCAAGTTCGTTATGATGTCGATTCACGGGCAAAAATCTTCGAGAACCCCGTTACACGGATATAAAACGTTTGATGGCGGTCGAACGCCCGAGAAAGGCCGACCGTAAACTTTTATTTGGGGAACTGTTTCTGATTCTCCGTTACTCACACAATAGTGCGAAAAGTAACATCATCTATAGATCAGAGAAATATAATGATATATAAACTGTGTTTTCTTAAATCTGCTATCAGTTGTCACTCAGAATTTGTGGATAGTCTAAGCACGTAGTTCTAGAACCATTGTGGAAAATGTGTTAATAGCTTTCGTGGGGATTTTTCATTCTGATTTTCTGGTAATAGAAATCAGTGTTTACGTGTTTAAAAGGGTTACCTTTTTCCAATTAAAAGTGTTAAACTTTTACCATTATAATTCATTTAGATTTTCTAGCTGTTAGAACTAGTGAAATAAAATAACGCGTATCTATTTTTTACCAGATGTTCAGTTATAATGTTAATTTCACCACCCGATTTCCTCACACAAGAAGAAACGGTTTTATTTAACTGATTATATGCTAGGCGCGACTGATAGTGACAGAAAAGAATTCACGTTATATTTCACTGTGCGTATTTATTATAAGTGCCTATTATTTAATATCATACGACTAAACTATCAGACGCCGACCAAATTAATAGCTACTTAACGACCGGCGATAGGTTGTGATAATTGACAATTGTACGCTGATCGTTAAGCGCGAGAAAAGAGAGGGGAGAGTTGCATAACTCATCCGACCTGAAAACTCAGCGTAGCGACGGGCGATAGAGTAGGCTAAAGACACCGTGTGCCTTTTAAATTTAATCAGGACTGACGGAGTGGATAAGAAATCGTCTTGCCCCGTCTGTGTGCATATTTATAGCTATATGGAGGAGTAGCATTTTTCCATAATTATTTTCTTATATCCGTAGCAGACCTGATCACAAGGGCGTCCAGCGGTCTTTTCTTTACTGATTGGTTAATGTTGTATTTTCTTGGCTTGTGCGTCACCAATTTCATTTATGAGCAAGGATTTGCCAACGATACATGAGAAACATTTTAACTTGTAAATTTAACTGGACTTACGAAACCCAGCAATATTTTTTCAATTTTATCAGCCCACTGGGTTGTGGATAAAATAACATTCATTCCCGATTTCTGACAGTCGTATTCAACCGTAGCATCCAGAAATTACGCTGTTTCAGAATCGGCACTCTACCATAGAGCCAGCCGATAGGATTATTATCATCATCATATGTAACATTTTTAGCAACCAGATGTTTCCCAATACTGGAAGTATTTTCCTCTTTTAACTGTGAACCCCAAGATCAGGTTTCTACATCAACTATTGGCGGTGACATACTGTTCAGCCAGGAAAACCCCATACTAGATTCGGCGTTCACCTCGCTAGTCTTTATTTGTTAGAGGATGGACTGGGGCCAATTTGGGAAATAAAACCTGACATTTATATATAGTCAGGAACAAATTGTATTTCCAAGGGACATCACCAAGAGTAGGTAAGCGTGATTGAGTGGCCACTGTATGACAGAGAGAGTGAATAATTTTCTTTGTTACAGGGACTTTATCAAAATTAGACTTCCTTAAACGTGTTCGTATAATGAAAAGAGAGCCTACGGTAATCTGACAGTCTTTGTAATCCCGTTAGCGTTCTATGATTTGCTAGCAAAACCATGCATTTTTCTGCCTGTCTTACTCACACAAGCTTATTTTTCATCCACGCCTCTTTCTTCGAACATAAGGAAACGAATTGTTTACAAACTTTTGTAACCTGCCCGTCAAAACAAGTAGCGAATCAGCTTTCGTTTACCTGTCAGGCATACGATCTCAGACAGAAAACACGTGAAACATACGTAACGGCCTTTTGAAGTCTCCGGAAAGGGGAGCTAACGCCTTGATGTCGAGTCGCGTGCAAAATCTTCGAGAGGCCCTTTAGAAGTAAGAATTCTTTTGATGACGGTTAAAACCTCGCCAAAAGGCCGACCGTAAAGCTTTATCTGGGGAACTCATGTTTCTGATTCTATGGTTTACACAATAGTGTGAAAAGTAACATCATCTATAGATCAGAGAAACATGATGATATATAAACTGTGTTTTCTTAAATCTGCTATCAGTTATCACTGAGAATTTTTGGATAATCTAAGCACGTAGTTCTAGAACCATTGTGGAAAATGTGTTAATAGCATTCGTGGGGATCTTTCATTATGATTTTCTGGTAATAGAAATGAGTGTTTACGTGGTTAACAGTGTTAGCGTACCATTATAATTCAAGTAGAGTTCTAGCTGTTAAAACCATTGAAATAAATAACGCGTAGCTATTTCATACCAGATGTTGAATTATAATGTTAATTTTCACCACCCGCTTTCTCACACAAGAAGAGACGGTTTTAGTCGACTGATTTATATGTTAGGCGCGACTGATAGTGACAGAAAAGAATTCATGGTTTATTTCATTGTGCGTATTTACTATAAGTGCCTATTATTTAATACCATAGGACTAAACTATCAGACGCCGACAATTTAATATTATTAAAGACAGGCGATACTTTGTGTAAGTGCGCATATAGATCATTAAATAATAATTGACATTATACGCTGATCGTTAAAGCGCGAGCAAAGGCGCGGGGAGAGTGCATACCTCCATCCGACCTGAAATCTCAGCGCTAGCGAAAGCTGACCGTATAGGCGTAAAGGAAAACACATGTGCAGTTTAACTTTAATCAGGACTGACGGAGTGGATAAGAGATCGTCTTGTCCCCGTCTGTGTGCATATAGGATTATCATCATAATCATCATTTGTAACATTTTTAGCAACCAGATGTTTCCCAATACTGGAAGTATTTTCCTCCTTTTTTTAACTGTGAACCTCAAGAGCACGTTTTGCTACACTAACGATTCGCTGTGACATTTGTTCATCCAGGAAAAAAACCCACACCAGATTTGGCGTTCACCTCGCTAGTCTTGATTTGTTAGAGGATGGACTGGGGCCCACTTTGGGACATAAAAAACCTGGCATTTTTTATATTCAGGATAATTGTATTTCCAAGGGATATCCACCAAGAGTAGGTAAGCGTGATTGAGTGGCCACTGTATGACAGAGAGAGTAAATATCTTTCTTTGTTACAGGAACTTTACCAACATTGGATTTTGCTTAAACTTGTTTACTTTACTGGGTAGCATATAGTAGGAACTTGTTCTTTACTGTCTATTCTGTAACATAGTGCTAACCTTTGACCTTTGAGTTATTAACTTTTTGGGTTCCTTTCTCAAGAGGGGGGAGGGGGGGGGGAACATTTATTCTGCTATTTTCTTCTTTGATCCTTAGCCGCCGACCGTCAAAGCAGTTAGTTGCCATTACGCCTGGTGGCGTCTTGTAGGGCAACACCAAATTGATTCCACTTTGTTCGGTCGGCGGCCATCCTTCGTACAGTGCCCCAACTCTGGTTCATTCTTTGCATCTCAGCCTCCACAGTCCTCCGACAGGTTGTTTTTGGTCGGCCTCTCTTTCGTTTTCCTTCAGGGGTCCATAGCATAGCTGTTCTTGTGATGGCATCGGGGTCTCTTCTGAGGACATGGCCAACCCAGCTCCAGCGTCTGCCAGCTATGATGGTGTGCATGTCCTCTTGCTTGCTCCGAGTAAGCAGATCTTGGTTGGTTATGGTATTCGGCCAAAAGATTTGGAGAATTATTCTTAGGCATGTTGTGTGAAAAGAGGATAATTTCGACATTTCCTTCTCTGTAACTCTTCAGCTCTCCGCGCCATAGAGGAGCACAGAAAGCACACAGCTCTGATATAATCCTAATTTTGTGCTTGTGCTGTACTGAGAGGACTTCCAGATGTTGTTTAGACTAAAAAAGGCTGTTCTTGCTTTGTTCATTCTGTTGTTGATGTCTTTGCTTGCTCCGCGTCTGGTGTTACTATGCATCCTAGGTATGTGAAGGCATCTGTCTGTTCCAGTTGCTGATTCCTTACTGATATGGGCTCAGGATTGCTCACATTGAGCGTCATGACCTCTGTCTTCTTTAGGTTGATGTTCAAGCCCACCTGCTGGCTAAACTTATTAAGTCTATCCGTTTTTTCTGGATGTGTTGATGTGAATGTGCTAGCAGTGCAATGTCATCTGCATATTCCAGGTCTTCCAATGTAGAAAATGTAGTCCATCTTATTCCTCTTGGATTGCCCTCTGTTGTCTGGCGCATCACCCAGTCTATGACTGTTAAAAATAGAGTGGTTGATAAGGGGCATCCCTGTCGTACTCCTGTCTTCACTTCAAAGGTTAGGTTGCTCTGCCCAATGCTACACGTAAAGTTGGCTTAAAGGCTTTTTATGATTGACACTATGCAGCTTGGAATTCCATAAGCCCTCAGTATTTTCCATAAACTGTCCCTATGTATACTGTCAAAAGTCTTTTCAAAATCAACGAAATTAATGTACAGCTGTCTTTGCCATTCTGAGCACTGCTCTATAATGTTCCTGAGGGTAAATATATGATCTACACATCTTCTGTTCTTTCTAAATCCTGCTTGTTCTTTCCTCAGTTTGTGGTCTACTGCTTTTGAGATTCTCTGTATAATTATCCTGCCTAGTATTTTGCTAGGAACTGAGAGAAGCGTTATTCCTCTCCAATTATTGCAGTGCAAGATCTCCCTTCTTGGGCAATTTGACAATTATTCCTTTTCTCCACTCTGTTGGTGTTGTCCCTGTTTTCCAGACTTGTGCAAATAGTGGTTCTAATAGTTTAGCTGCTAGCTCTGGGTCTCTCTTAAACAGCTCTGCATTTAAGTTATCATGACCAGAAGCTTTTCCATTCTTTAACCCTTTGATTGCTGTGATGATTTCTTCTTTTCGTGGGATGTCTGTATTAACATCTAGATTATTTTCAGCCTCAGGATATATATAGAATAGTCGCATTTTTCCATAAATGTTTTTTTATTCCTAGCAGACCTGATCAAGGGCGTCCAGCGGTCTTTTCTTCATTTACTGATTGGTTAATGTTGTCTTTTCTTGGCTTGTGCGTCACCAGTTTCATTGGTGAGCAAGGACTTGCCAAGGATACATGAGAAACATTTTACTGTCTATTCTGTAACATAGTGCTAACCTTTGACCTTTGAGTTATTAACTTTTTGGGTTCCTTTCTCAAGAGGGGGAGGGCACATTTTTTCGGTTATTTTCATATGTATGTCAATCTGATTTTATTTGAGCTTTCTTTAGATGTTTGATGTTGTCAAGTTTAAATGATAATAAACAACAAAAGAAACTTAACGTTGTGTATTGGTGTAGTGGTGTTGATGGTATTGTATGATGGTGATATTACTAAATGTAATTGTATGAGGCCAGCTGTGAAGGCTCCTGAGATAAAATGTAGTTGAGAATTGTCAGAAGGCCTTTCTTGCTACCACTACGACCTCACACTTAATTTTTTTTAATGAATGTGGCTACGTAAAGTGTCTAGGGTTATGATATGTAGTGTGGTGTAATAGGTTATAGATATACCCACAGATATTTAACAAGACTAATAATATTAATAAATGTTAAAATACACTCAACTAACTCACGTGTGTAAAATTTTTGATAAAATTATATTACATTTATTTTGTTCTGGATCAATTTTTTAGGTTGACCAGAGCTTAAAAGGATTTAGAGATTATGAAAGAAATGCATGGAATATTATATCATAAATGCAATAGTGTACATATATATGTACTATACTAGTTAGTTTTATTAAAATGTTCTAGTAGTCATCTACTTGGGAGGATAGTTAATGTTTGTGCTGTTGGGGTGGCCTCATCACACCTGTCTATATTGACTACACAGTGTCCAGAAAATGGTGGGAATTTTTATGGGGATATTAGTAACTACAAAGCGTTGGTGAATGTCCAGCAGACCAGAGGCTCACTCATCTTGTAGTTGTAGCTCTGGTGCTGAAATCAGGTGGTCCCACCTCTCCGTGCTGGCGGGCAATAATGGTGGTCTCTGTCACAAGTACTGCACCGATACACTCGAGTAAAGTCACCAACTGAATAGACACTGCTTTGTTGACAACAGAAACTCACAGCTCTGCAATCAAAGTATGGGCCATGTGTCAAAATCTATTCTCTACCCACGTCTGGACACAACACTGACACAACAACCACATCATACAGACAGGTCAGATCTCTCTGACCAAACAGCACATTTACCATGGTGGTTTTACATCAGATAGATCCTCCCAGACTATAGATTCTGAAAAATATTTATTAGTTTTCTGCCCTAAAAGAGGATAGGTAATATGTTTCATTATTCTCAACACTTGATCTGTCTTGCCTAACCCTTGCTGGAGTTTATGTATATTGTTGGTCCCTAGACCCTGACCTGGGCGGGGGGTCTAGAGCAAATCCCTACTTGTTTGTAAGGCTAGATTTCGATATGGCAGTATCAAATCACTCAAACATGAAACAATATTCAAAATATATATAAGGAAATAATTTCAATCTTACCAGATTATGAATAAATAACACAGAATTGCTAGCAAAACTCAGCTGAGCTGCTGGCTATAGTATGGCGTCCCTAAACTTCTTTCACTTTCTTTCATATGGAAATCACCACACTTTAAAATCTGTGTCTATCACTGAACAACTATTGAGAAATGACCCCAAATCCGCGTCTAAGCGCCGACAATATGCTTGTCTGTGGCCAATCACTGCCTAGGTTTTTTTGAATTTCAAATTTCCTACACTAAAGTCATTTCAGTCATGCTTCAGTCAAGTATGGATGTTTATCTGTTAGTCTGTCCGTCTCTACTTGCGTTTCTACAAAATGTACTTGATTTTTTAACCAACCTTTCTCTCCCCTCCAAATTTTTGTCGTTAAAAGTTATTTTTAGACACAGCCACCACAATATCCCGTCTCTTCCATACTAAGTAGATTTGAACACCTGCGTCTCGAGGTCGTGTTTTTTTGTGCAATTAGCGACACTTTTAGATTCAATACAGTCTGTCGATGATGTGAACAACACTGTCTTTTGTCATTATCTTCAATATTATCTATCCGTCTGTAAAATTAAGAACATATTAGTTCACTGCTCAGAATGGGCCATCCGGCCAGCTAATTTTTATATTCCTAACATTAATATTAAGAAAAAGTACTTTTTAAATTTTGTAATATTCCAAACATCTGCGTTTTAGCCGCTGAATTCAAATCAAGGGCTTGTTATTGCAAAAGCGTCCAATAAATGACTGTGGCGTAACATATCTATGGTCCCTTCTGTCGAGTTGCTTATTTTTTATGTCAACTTGGGAAACGTGACTTTTCTCCCCCTCCCCCCCCCCCCCCCCAATTGCGTCTCCTTAGCCTTTCCAGTCTCACGCAATCTTTCCAGTCATATTTTTTTCTTTTTATCCGCCGTTCCCCTCCTGTCTAGCAAGTCAATTATTATGGAGGATGATGACCCGCGGTCTAGGCGATCATGTACTATTCGCAGCCTACGCATTATGTTTTTATCCTTAAATGTTATCCTTGGAGGTATTTTACCGTTGTATCTCTGTCAATTTCACTACACATCTCCCCCACTTGAAAACATGCCTATGGCAAGTTCCAAAACCAGCGATACACATAGGTAAAATTACTCCTCACGTCTGCCACTACTCTAATTTTGATCACAGGGGTGCCGACTGAGGAAATCTGCACCGACATTCAATTTGCCTGGGATATATTGGATACTAAACTGATAAGGTTGAAGCAATAAAGACCACCTCAGCAATCTTGCGTTTTCATGCTTAGCCTGAGATAAGAATACGAGAGGCTGATGGTCCGTCTCCACCACAAAAGTCCTACCATACAGATAGATTTGAAACTTCTTTATTGCCCAGATTAATGCTAAACATTCTTTTTCGCTTGTGGAGTATCCTTGTTCCGCCTTATTCAATTTGCGGCTTGCATAAGCGACTGGTTTAAGTTCCCCATCAGGTGAAGATGATCTTTGCAACAAAGCCCCTCCGAGTCCTACATTACTTGCATCGGTTCTTAAGACAAAGTCCTGTGTCAAATCAGGCAGTTTGAGAATAGGCTTGCTAGTGAGTTTTTCCTTTAACTCTTGGAACGCTAGTTCACATTGTGCAGTCCAAATAATTTTATCTGGAAGTCCCTTGCGAGTCAGATCAGTCAGAGGAGCACAAATAGCGTTAAAATTTTTGATGTATTTCTGATAAAATCCGCATAACGACACGAATGATCGCACGTCCTTTTTTGTTTGTGGCCTAGGTGCTCTCTGCAGTTTTTTCCAAGTTCTTAGGATCAGGGGTCATATTACCCTGATATACAGTGTGTCCCAAGAATTCCAACTCTTTGCATCCAATACAACATTTTGTTGGCCTAGCAGTTAAGTTCGCCTCCCGAAGTCTATCAAACAACATCTCCAGAGCTTCAATGTGTTCTTCAAATGTCTCTGTGGCGACGAGAATATCATCCATGAAATTCGTGATACATGGGTTATTCAGGGGATCCAACAATTTTCGCATCATCCTTGAAAACACACTCGGAGCATTTTTCAGTCCGAATGGTAGCATATTGAATTCATAATGTCCATCCGAAGTGCTAAAAGCCAAATAAGGTCTCACTTCAGGCTTCACTGGGATCTGGTAATAGCCTTTACTAAGATCCACCTTTGAAAAGTATTTTGCCTTGTTCAGTCTGGCAAATAACTGTTTTGTGTCTGGTAATGGATCCACTTGTCCTTCTGTGACAGCATTCAGTTTCCTGTAATCTATGCACAGTCTGTGTTCCCCAGACGGTTTCCTCAACAAAACGACACTAGAACTAAAAGATGATTCACTGTGCGAAATAATCCCCTCCTTCAACAAATACTCTATTTCTTCCTTCAATGCCTTCTCCTTCGCGAACGGAATAGAATAGGCTCTCATACAGATTGGGTTTGAGTCTACCAGTTTCATGTCATACTGTAGCAAATTTGTATGGCCTGGTTTATCTGTTAATACATCTGTATGTTCCTCCAGAACTTGTTGAACTCTCTCCCTCTGGTTTTTAGTCAGGTGCTTACTGACTTTTACCTGTGCTGCGGTTTCACAAGGATGTAATGGGTATTCATGTGAGGTGAGTGGTTCTTTTTGCATCTGGGTTGCAATAGCCAAGGTCAATAAGGGGGTGCTTTCCTGGAGTGGTCTGTCCAGATACTTCTTTAACAGGTTTACATGATAAACTTTTTCCTTCCCCTTTTTGTCAATTTTATAGTTTGTTCTAGACACCTTCTCTAGAACCGTATATGGACCTTGCCAACCAATTTGTAATTTATTCTGGCTTCCGGGTAGTAGAAGCAGCACCTTCTCTCCGACTGCCAGTTCCCTGTCCTTTGCCTTCCTATTAAAATATGCTGCATGTTTCTTCCTGGCTTGCTTCAAATTATCATTTGCCAGTTTCCATCCAGCTTTCAAACGAGTGGTCAGTTCGTTCACGTATTGATACGATGAGGTAACAGTCTCTTCCGCCTTCTCACCTGTCCAGGTCCTTAATAGAGCTTCTAAAGGACCTTTTATTGGCCTCCCAAATAGCAGAGTTGCGGGAGCCATCCCGGTTGAACTATGTGGTACCTCCCGGTACGCAAACAATGCGGCGGGCAGGAATTGATCCCACAGATCCGGTTTTTCGTGTGCCAGCTTTCTCAGGATAGAAATGAGAGTCCCGTTGAACCTCTCTACCTGGCCGTTCCCTTGTGGATGGTACGGACTACAATGAAAGTGTCTGGCTTGAAATAGTTTAAAAACTTCTTCCGTTAGTTTCCCCTTGAACTGAGAACCATTATCCGTCAAGATTTGATGCGGGAATCCTAATCGTGTAAATATTGTAAGTAGTGCCTCTGCTACATGTTTTGAATCAATTGATGGCAGGGCTACCGCCTCTCCCCACATAGAACAAGTGTCCACCAGAGTAAGGATGTAACTGTTCCTCCTCTTGGTCCGAGTGAGAGGTCCTACAATATCCACTGCAACCCTCTCAAAAGGTGTTCCCACTATGGGCATTTCCCCTAGAGTTGCAGGAGCAGTCCAGTGCTTTGGAGCTACCCTTTAACATTCTGGGCAGGATTTGACATATCTTTTTATATCCTCCGTTATCCCTGGCCAGAAGTAATGACAAGCTATACGCGGTCCTGTGGCGCTGATCCCCATGTGACCACTGAAGGGAATCGCATGCCCGAGTTCCATCACTTTATCTCTATATGAAGTGGGAAGAACCAGCTGGTTATGACCATTTGTTCCAGTTCCGGCCTTCCTGTATAAGAGTTTGTTCTTCATGAAATATTCCCCCTTGCTCGGAGGTGTGTGGCATTTGGGCAATTTTTTAAAACATGGCTTGAGTGTCCTATCCTCAGCCTGCGCCTTCCTCATCTCCTCTGGATGAGCATTTATAGGTTCACCTTCTTCCTCCTTCTTCTGTGA
The DNA here is from genome assembly GCA_024509875.1 of Oreohelix idahoensis. NCBI lineage: Eukaryota > Metazoa > Mollusca > Gastropoda > Stylommatophora > Oreohelicidae > Oreohelix > Oreohelix idahoensis. The sequence continues at coordinate 189,580 of JAMPIV010019651.1, forward strand.
CCTGGTCTGCACTGTCGCCATGATCACAGGTTTCTCTGGTTTCCCCAAGAAGACGTATCTACACCCCAATATCAGAGGGTAGATTGGTTCATCTATCACTGCTGCTCTGATTTCTCCTTCCACATAGCGAGTTTTCACCGTTATCCTTGCGATGGGAAGTGTCATGAGTGGTATGTCCTTAGTCGCCCCTTGTATTTCCACTGTTTCTGTGGTATACTGACTTGGGTCCACTAGGCTAGACTTCACAACTGAATCATAATCCAAACCTGTATCATAAAGGCACCTTATGGTGACCCCATTACAAATAACATCCTCACAAACTGGGGGGTGATAAGGTTCCTGTTGTCCCTTAGGATTAACCTTTAATCTTTGCGTCCCCGACTTCATTGCAGCAATGTTTGAAGGTTTCCTTCTACAAAATTCGGTGTTATGGTTATCCTTCTTGCACCATTTACACCATCTTTTTCCTTGGTTCAACGGTTTTCTTTCATTGATCTTTTGGTCATTGAACTGTGAGTTTCTGTCGCGATAGTCATTTCTTGGCCGCTCAAAGTTTGTCCTACCTTTATTTCCCTGCTCTCTATTATCAAATTTATTAAATTGCTGTGGAGCTTTAAAATTGTCTATGTGCTTCTTTTTAGCACCACTTACCTCTGCCTGGGCTGCCTGATACCTCTCAGCAACATTTAAAATTTCCCCCAACTTCTCTGCACCTTGTTCCATGAGAAATTTTCTCATGTCTGGAGCCATGGTCTCTCTCAATTGCTCAATCATGATCATTTCTTTAAGATCTTGGGTCTTCCCCAGAGCCGTCCATTTCTCCAAATAGGTTTCTAGTCTAGCAGAGAATTGGTGGTATGTCTCCCCAGACAACAGTTTGGCATTTCTAAATTTCTTACGATAAAATTCACCATTCTTCTCGTACCTTAATAACAAAGCCTGCTTTAACATGTCATAATTGTCTTGGTCTTCCCTGTTCATTTTGGCAAATACTTCATAAGAAGTACCTCTCAATCCTTGTGATAGCTTTAAGCTCCACCTCTCTCTCTCTAACCCATATGTAGTAGCTAATAACTCAAAACGTCCTAGGTACCCCTCTATGTCATCGTCTTTTTCAACAAAATGGTCTAAATGAAACCCCATAGCGGAGTTTGAGGCTCCCAGACTGGGCGTAGCATCTGAGGCAAAAGGGCTGGCACCATTTTCAGGAGCCTGGCCTTGTAATTCCAGCTCCCTTAGTCGTAATTCGTGCTCCCTTTGCAACCTTCTATCTTCTGCCTCCCTTTGCTGTCGTTTTTTCTTCTGCCTCAATTTGCAGCCTCTTAGTCTCAGCCTCTAACTTCTTCTCTTCAACCAACCTGTCAGACTCCAATTTTCTTTCAGCCTCTTTTTCTAATCTCCTTTCTTCCCGTTCAATATATTTATCACATTCAGCCGTTACGTATTGAATTAAAATTTGACCATCCATTCCCATCTCCTTCGCGGTGAGCACAGCAGCTGATCTAAATTTTGCCAGCTCCGCCATACTTTTTAGACAATATAATAATATACAAGATAAATCTCTAACCAGTAAATACACTAAGTACTTCTTATGACTATAGTCTAACCAATTCTAACTAACCAGTTAACTAATCAATTATTACTGGCTGTGAAGATTCACCAACTTTTATCTGCAGGGACACTTTTAATTTTAAAGGGAATTTTACAATTTATTTCCCTACTTTTATTTCTCCCACCAGGAGATCCTAATATTACTGTTGGGCTAATTATCCCGGACGAGCCCCCAATTTATGTAGTGGTGTTGATGGTATTGTATGATGGTGATATTACTAAATGTAATTGTATGAGGCCAGCTGTGAAGGCTCCTGAGATAAAATGTAGTTGAGAATTGTCAGAATGCCTTTCTTGCTACCACTACGACCTCACACTTAATTTTTTTTAATGAATGTGGCTACGTAAAGTGTCTAGGGTTATGATATGTAGTGTGGTGTAATAGGTTATAGATATACCCACAGATATTTAACAAGACTAATAATATTAATAAATGTTAAAATACACTCAACTAACTCACGTGTGTAAAATTTTTGATAAAATTATATTACATTTATTTTGTTCTGGATCAATTTTTTAGGTTGACCAGAACTTAAAAGGATTTAGAGATTATGAAAGAAATGCATGGAATATTATATCATAAATGCAATAGTGTACATATATATGTACTATACTAGTTAGTTTTATTAAAATGTTCTAGTAGTCATCTACTTGGGAGGATAGTTAATGTTTGTGCTGTTGGGGGTGGCCTCATCACAACTGTCTATATTGACTACACAGTGTCCAGAAAATGGTGGGAATTTTTATGGGGGTATTAGTAACTACAAAGCGTTGGTGAATGTCCAGCAGACCAGAGGCTCACTCATCTTGTAGTTGTAGCTCTGGTGCTGAAATCAGGTGGTCCCACCTCTCCGTGCTGGCGGGCAATAATGGTGGTCTCTGTCACAAGTACTGCACCGATACACTCGAGTAAAGTCACCAACTGAATAGACACTGCTTTGTTGACAACAGAAACTCACAGCTCTGCAATCAAAGTATGGGCCATGTGTCAAAATCTATTCTCTACCCACGTCTGGACACAACACTGACACAACAACCACATCATACAGACAGGTCAGATCTCTCTGACCAAACAGCACATTTACCATGGTGGTTTTACATCAGATAGATCCTCCCAGACTATAGATTCTGAAAAAAATATTTATTAGTTTTCTGCCCTAAAAGAGGATAGGTAATATGTTTCATTATTCTCAACACTTGATCTGTCTTGCCTAACCCTTGTTGGAGTTTATGTATATTGTTGGTCCCTAGACCCTGACTTGGGCGGGGGGTCTAGAGCAAATCCCTACTTGTTTGTAAGGCTAGATTTCGATATGGCAGTATCAAATCACTCAAACATGAAACAATATTCAAAATATATAAGGAAATAATTTCAATCTTACCAGATTATGAATAAATAACACAGAATTGCTCGCACCGGAAATTGAAAAGCTGAAGAGCAATAGCATAACGAGATAGATCTCAGCTCTTACAAATCCATACTTGCATAGCCTGTAAGAGCTTTTTTAGTCGTTTCATAAAGAAATGCGCCCCAGAAAGGAACCTTTGTACTTAAGACTGGACCAAAACCATAGCTAACAATTCACGGTCCAAAACCGAGTAATTCCTTCTGCTCATTCAGCTTCGCAGCAAAACTCAGCTCAGCTGCTGGCTATAGTATGGCGTCCCTAAACTTCTTTCACTTTCTTTCATATGGAAATCACCACACTTTAAAATCTGTGTCTATCACTGAACAACTATTGAGAAATGACCCCAAATCCGCGTCTAAGCGCCGACAATATGCTTGTCTGTGGCCAATCACTGCCTAGGTTTTTTTGAATTTCAAATTTCCTACACTAAAGTCATTTCAGTCATGCTTCAGTCAAGTATGGATGTTTATCTGTTAGTCTGTCCGTCTCTACTTGCGTTTCTACAAAATGTACTTGATTTTTTGAACCAACCTTTCTCTCCCCTCCAAATTTTTGTCGTTAAAAGTTATTTTTAGACACAGCCACCACAATATCCCGTCTCTTCCATACTAAGTAGATTTGAACACCTGCGTCTCGAGGTCGTGTTTTTTTGTGCAATTAGCGACACTTTTAGATTCAATACAGTCTGTCGATGATGTGAACAACACTGTCTTTTGTCATTATCTTCAATATTATCTATCCGTCTGTAAAATTAAGAACATATTAGTTCACTGCTCAGAATGGGCCATCCGGCCAGCTAATTTTTATATTCCTAACATTAATATTAAGAAAAAAGTACTTTTTAAATTTTGTAATATTCCAAACATCTGCGCTTTAGCCGCTGAATTCAAATCAAGGGCTTGGTATTGCAAAAGCGTCCAATAAATGACTGTGGCGTAACATATCTATGGTCCCTTCTGTCGAGTTGCTTATTTTTTATGTCAACTTGGGAAACGTGACTTTTCTTCTCACCCGTTCCCCCCCCCCCCCCCCCCCCCAATTGCGTCTCCCTTAGCCTTAACCCCATTCCAGTCCTCACGCAATCTTTCCAGTCATATTTTTTTCCCCAAATGTAACACATTTGATTGTTTTTATCCCGTGGCCCCCCCCCCCCCCCCCCCCCCCCCGCCGTTCCCCTCCTGTCTAGCAAGTCAATTATTATGGAGGATGATGACCCGCGGTCTAGGCGATCATGTACTATTCGCAGCCTACGCATTATGTTTTTATCCTTAAATGTTATCCTTGGAGGTATTTTACCGTTGTATCTCTGTCAATTTCACTACAATTGGTCAGACCCATACCCAATTAACCGTAGTTTTTCACGTTTGTGTGTCTTGTTGTCACAAATATGCGTGTGTGTGTGTAGTTAAACGTATATTTATATGTATGAGGAGGGCAAGGTTGTCTTGTACTAAATTATAGTCGTATAGATAGGCTGGAATAGAGAAACTTACTCATTCCATAGACATATTTTGTTCCTTAAATTATCACCAGTGAAATCTATTTCCCACGTACTTATCACCATCCACTCTACTCAGACGGGACAAAAATAACTCACAACCTGTCTGTACGACAGTGGTGCTGGTGGCGGTGGTGGTGGTGCTGGTGAAGGTGATGTATTGGTTCCTCCGGTGTGTTAACCGAGGCCCGAAAGAGAAGAAAATATTTGTAGCATTGTAACCTATCAATCATCTCCTGACGTAGAAGACAATTAAGGAGGGTTAGGCATGAGACCGACTATCCCATCCTGCAGAAACTGAACCCACAAGAAATCTTCAACAAATGTATGAACATGTCAACAAAAACATAATGGAACAATGAGTGAAGATTGGACACACGTGCGGAAAAACTGTTGATAGCACTACAAGGTAATTACTGATATGGAATCTCAAGGGTAATATAAATAGAGGAAACGCAAAAATCCGCGGACAAGGGATTTGGACATAAATATGAAGGGGTAAAGAATACATGGAATGACCTTGAACGGATGGCACAGGGCAGGAACATTTGAGGGAAGAGAACAAGCAATAACTGGAGAGTAGAAATATTGGGGTAACAAAACCAAAGACAGAAAAAGCTAATGATCGTGCACTTTTCTTGTTATCTGGCACATCCTGCTTACAACCAAACCTTAGCGAAGTCAGCATAACTATTTTAAGAGAGCAGAATCGAATAACTAAGACCAGGTGAGACATTCGCACAGGTAACTAAGACCAGGTGAGACACTCGTACAGGTAAGCTGTGTTATGCTCATTTTGTTTCAAGTCGAGAGAAAGAAAAATTCCGGGAAAATTGGTGCCAGTGGGACGACAGTTTTTATTTTTGTAATCCTGCTAGCAAGCACCGAGAGAGCGCAGGGGGAGATATGTTGCGTGTGTGTGTGCAGTGTTACAGCCGGTATGACGGGAGTGGTTCCAAAATGTATCCGGGTTAGACTGTTACTGGAGAGGAAATGAATTTTTAGACTTCTGTCAGGATTTTAAGATGGGAGCGTGTTGGCTTGTTAAGGCGCTGAGGAAGTCTTGTGCACTATTAACCTGAGAAAGCAGTGGGAAATTTGTTGTGTATGGTATATGTACTGTTGCAGATGGTGTATCGGAAATGGTTGCTAATTGTCGCAGACTTACCAGTTACGTGAGGGAAATGAGCTGTAGAGTTCTGTTATAAGTTTAAGGTGGGAGTGTGTGGGTTTGTTAAGGCACTGATGAAGTCTTTTACACTCTTAACGTGAGAAAGTAGTGGGAGATTTGTGTGTGTGTGTGCGCGCGTGTGCGTGTGTGCGCGTATGTGCGTAGTGTGTATATAGTGTGTAGTGTCACAAATGACATTTGATAAATGGTTGCTTAATATTTCGGATTTAAGATGTGGCGAATCTACATTTTGGGGGCCCAAAGGCTTGAACTCTTGGAGGGGCACCTTTCATCCAAAAAAAGGTGTTGAGAGATGGGAAAGAAACGTATTATAGAGAAAACTGGACTTGGGGGCCTCCAAGCTTAAGCTTCATTAGCTTCATAGTTGATCCGCCTCTGGGTTTAACATTAACTGGAAAGGAAATTAGCTTAATAATCCTGACAAAAGTTCAAGTTGGGAGTGTTGATTGTTTCTAAGGCTCTGATTAAGTCTTCAGTCAACGCTTTAACAGATTGCAAGTGCCCAAGCCTAGGCTTGACTTATTCAAGATAAGCTTAGCGTACTTTGCTGCTCATCTTTGGAATTGTCTTCCACATAACCTAAGAAACAACCTCAGTCCCTAGACTTTTTGAATACTTCCTGAATTCTAATTACATGCCATCCCCCCCCCCCCCCCCCTTTCCTAATCGGATTATCTTTTCTTATAACATCAACTGAAGGTTCTAATGATGATGTTTGTACTTTTCAACATATTTTATGTCATGCTTATAAGTAATTAATGTGAATATGAGTGTGCTATTTTATTTTACTTTACAACGTTGAATTCCCTGAAATTGATATGTAAAATGCATATGAGAATAAATGAATTCAGTATGAAAGGTGAGCGAAAGGAAGGGCAGAATGTTAGACGGGCCTGTGTGCCCAATTCTCAACCCTTTGAAAATAAAGTTCGTTCGTTCGTTCTTCAGTCTTAACATGAGAAAACAATAGGAGATGTCTTGTGTATGTACAATTTGACTGCTTGCGTGTTGACAATGGTTGCTAAATACCTCAGGCTGGCTTTCAAATGTCTGAGGCTCAAAAGGTACATCACAACAACATAACTTTTAGATTTCTAACAGACATCTGAGAATGAGATGAAGGTATTTTTGATTTGTTAAGGTGCTGATGAAGCGTTCTGCACTCTGAACCTGAGAAATCAATGGGGGAAAGGGGGGGTTTGTTGTATGTGTTCAGTGTTACAGATTTCTTGTTGGAAATGGTTGCACGATGTCTCAGGTTAGGTAGTTACTACAATGGAAATTAGGGAATGAGTTGTGGCAAAAGTTTAAGATGGGGGTGAGTTGTTTTGTTAAAGCATAGATGAGGTCTTCTAAACTGTTAATCTGATTAATCGATTTGTTGTGATTTTGCTGTTACAGCTAGCATGTCGGAAATTGTTGCAGAATGTCTCAGGTTTAGACAGAGAGGAAATGAACTTGTAGAGTTCTTACAGACTTTTAAGATGGGAGTGCACTTGTTTGTTAAGACGCTGGGGACAACTTTTACTCCCTCTCTCTCTCTCTCATTGTAATTGACTGCTCTCTCAGGCATGTCGTACAATGCAACTAATATCAGATTGTGCATGATGCGGGCAACATTATGCTGTAAAACAAATTGCTCAAGAAACCACTACCACAATAGCATGTAAATAAGAAATTGAAGGGGATCATCTGCAATGGTGCTCCATGCTTCGTAAGGAATTACATGGAAAATAATAATAACAATAAAATAATTATCGTTAATTCATTCGTCACGTGCCAGCTCCGTGTAAAAACATAGGCCTTCAACAAATTCCCGCCAAGCCGTCCTCTTCTGAATCATCAGGTCAAGGTCTTTCCTTGTCTTCAACTTTCATATTTGTTTCTCACTTATCTTCTCTATATATTTCCTGCCTCACTCTGTCTCTTACCCTGGGGTTTTCCAGAACAAGGACTGCCATGTAATGCTATCAACAAAGGGGTTTAACCACATAAAGAAGGGAAACTCGAGGCCTGTAAACAGTAAATTAATATTAGACAAACATAAAGGTATGTTTTCAGGCACTCGTAAGAAATAAAGAAGTAGAACACTTGGACAACAGAAAAACAACAGAAGTGAGTGGCTTACCGGAGAATCGAACCCAGGACCTTCTGTGCGGCAGCACCGCCTAGCTATGGAAGCACATCACACTATCCTCCCTGCCATCTAAGCACCACAAAAACACATCATCAACATCATTATTTCTCACCAGTGCCTCTGTGTGTGTGTGTGTGTGTGTGTGTGTGTGTGTGTGTGTGTGTAATATTTATCATCTAGGGGGAGGGGGGGGAGGAGGAGGGGGCTTCAACACTGTAAAATGATAAAAGTCTAAATGAGTCACAGGTATCGAGTACACTTTACAGGTTTGACATTTAAATGAAAAAAAAAAAAGGTAATGAGCTAAGCACCAGGTAAGTATGACGTGTATGGAGAGATAAAGAAGACTTATTAGAACACGGAAGATTACAGCAATTTTTACTTTTGTTATTTTCTTTCAAAATCTTTCTGCATTCGAAGGCTCATTTATCTGTGGGGGTACGTGAAGGAACCACGTCAAAGTAGCATCATAATCATCTTCTTCTTCCACTGTCAGACGTCAACTTAAATACACTGTCAGACGTCAACTTAAATATGTTCAAAGAGAGCTGTGGTTAGCTTGAGGCTGTTTGCATCTCTATAGAGTTTTTCCAGAATAGTACTTCTTCTTCTTTGATCCATAACCGCCAACCGTCAAAGCAGTCAGTGGCCATCACGCCTGGTGGCATCTTGTAGGGCTGCAACAAATTGATTCCACTTTGTTCGGTCGGCGACCATCCTTCGTACAGTGCCCCAACTCTGGTTCATTCTTTGCATCTCGGCTTCCAGAGTTCTCCGCCAAGTTGTTTTTGGTCGGCCTCTCTTTCGCTTTCCCTCGGGGGTCCATAGCATAGCTATTCTTGTGATGGTATCAGGGTCCCTTCTCAGGACGTGGCCAACCCAACTCCAGCGTCTGCCAGCTATGATGGTGTGCATGTCCTCCTGGTTACTCCGAATAAGTAGTTCTTGGTTGCTGATGGTGTTTGGCCAAAACGGAGAATTTTCCTTAGGCAGATTGTGTGGAAAGAGGACAGTTTCGACATTTCCTTCTCTGTTACTCTCCAACATTCCGCACCATAGAGAAGCACAGAAAGTACACAGCTCTCATACAGTCTTAATTTGGTGTTTGTGCTGTACTGCGAAGACTTCCAAATGTTGTTGAGACCAGCAAAGTCTGTTCTCGCTATATTCATTCTGTTGTTAATGTCCTTGCTTTTTCCTCCGTCAGGTGTTACTATGCATCCTAGGTAAGTGTCTGTCTGTTCTAACTTCTGGTTCCTTACTGTTACTGACTCAGGATTGCCCACATTTAGTGTCATGACCTCTGTCTTCTTCAGATTGATGTTCAGGCCAACCTGCTGGCCATACTTATTCAGTCTATCGGTATTATCTTGAATGTGTTGATGTGAATGCGTGAGTAGTGCAATGTCATCTGCATATACTAGGTCTTTCAGTGTAGAAAACGTTGTCCATCTAATTCCTCTTGACTGCCCTCTGTTGTCTGGCGCATCACCCAATCTATGGGTGTCAAAAATAATGTTGTTGATAAGTGGCATCCCTGTCGTACTCCTGTTTTCACTTCGAAAGTTACATTACTCAATCCAACACTGCATGTAAAGTTAGAATAGAGGCTTTTTATGATGGAAACAATGCAGCTGGGAATTCCATAAGCCCTCAGTATTGTCCATAGGCCGTCCCTGTGTATGCTGTCGAAAGCCTTTTCAAAATCAACAAAGTTAATGTATAGCTGTCTCTGCCATTCTGAGCACTGCTCTATAATGTTCCTGAGGGTGAATATATGATCTGCACATTTTCTGTTCTTTCTAAAGCCCGCTTGTTCTTTCCTCAGTTTATGGTCAACTGCTTTTGAAATTCTCTGGATGATTATCCTGCCTAGTATTTTGCTGGGAACTGAGAGGAGAGTAATTCCTCTCCAGTTGTTGCGGTCTGCAAGGTCGCCCTTCTTGGGCAATTTGACAATTATTCCTTTGTTCCACTCTGTTGGTGTTGTCTCAGTTTCCCAGACTTGTGCAAATAGTGGTTCTAATAGTTCTGCTGCTAGTTCAGGGCCTGCCTTGAATAACTCAGCATTTAGATTGTCGTGACCAGGCGCTTTTCCATTTTTTTAACCCTTTGATAGCTGTGATGATTTCTTCTTTTCGTGGAATGTCTGTATTTACGTCTAAGTCACTTTCAGCCTCAGGAACATTGAGCTGAGTCTCTGGTGGTTCCTTATTCAGTGTTTCTCTGAAGTGCTACTAACGTTGTGTTGTTTGCACCTCGTTTCCCACCGATAGTTTTAGTTATTTTATAAACTGTGCTTTGTTCATTTCTCAGTGCTGCCTCTTCTGCTTGTCTTGCAAGGTCATCCAGAAATGTCCTTTTGTTAGCACGGGTTTGACGTTTTACTTCCTTGTCCAGCTGACTGTACTGTTCACTATATATTGCCTTTAACCTGGGAGACTTAGCTTCTGTTTTCTTCCTTTTAATTTCCTTTCTCTTCGCTATGGTGTTTAGCGTTTCTGGTGTTATCCAGTCTTGGCTCTTTCTTTCCTGGAATCCCAAGCATGACTTGCTGCTTTCCTTGTATATTGTTGAGATGGTGTTGAATTTCTGGTCGACATCATCGGTCTCTGTTCTTTCCTGGCTTTTGGTATCAGATACCGCAACTGGTCCAGCAGCTCTGAGTTTCACCTTCAGTCTTGCTACTACCAGGTGATGATCACTTCCCACATCTGCGCCTCTTCTTACTTTCACGTCTTGTAGTGCATGTCTCCATCTGCCATTGATCATTATGTGATCTATCTGGTTTCTGTCCCGTCCGTTTGGTGGTTCCCACGTTAACTTGTGCACTTCTTTGTGTTGAAAAAGTGTTCCTCCAATGACCAGGTTGTTAATACTGCAGAAGCTTATTAATTTGTCCCCATTCTCATTTACTGTTCCACTGCCGCATTTCCCCATTACTCTTTCGTTATAGTTATTGTGTGTTCCATCTTTCGCATTTAGGTCTCCCATTACTATTATAAGATTGTACCTGGGTGCAGTTTCCATTTCCTTTTGTACCTGTTGATAGAACTCGTCCTTAATCTCTTCATCGCTGTCGTTTGTTGGTGCATAGCATTGTATAATTGTGGTGTTGGTGAATCTCCCTCTCAGTCTTGTTCTTGTCAGTCTGTTGTTGATGGGTTTCCATTTCAGTAAAGACCTTTCCATTCCTTTCTTCTGGATAATGGTTTCACCTTCGTTGTGCTGACCATCCTCTCTACCAGAATAAAGTACTGTTTCCCCTGTAGCTGTTTTTATTCTCCCCGTCCCACCATCTGCTCTCGCTTATTCCCAGGATATGTAATTTGTAGTTCCTCATCTCTGCTGTGATTTGTCTCAGTTTTCCTGCCTCATTCATAGTTCTCACGTTCCAAAATCCAATTCTGGTTTCGTGTTTTGCGGTCAGGGCATCCGTTTTCATGCTAATGGCTTCCTTTCGGCTTTCACCACTGGCAGTCATACGAGCCTGAGACTCCGGATGTCCGTCCCGCATCAAAGTTCCGTAACATGTGCGGTTTTTTACATAGACAGGGGTGTCGGCCCTGTGCTAAAACCCCCAACCTGGAGGACCAGGGTACCAGCTTTTGTCTTACCCCTACCCACGCAGACCAGTCCAGCTTGGTTGAACCTACCAGGAGTAAATCTCCCACTGGCATAGCTCTGGGGATTGTCAGGGTACACAAGCTGCCATACCGCTACAAGGTATAGGTACCATTGATGGCAGAGAATGGTACTGGTGACGCCATATGTGCTATCTCTGTTCATCTTATGTGGACAACTTTGAAGCAGATGTTCAGCAGTCATTTTATCGGTGCCACAGTTGCACTCATCGGTAGTTCCTAAAACAAATATCATCATGAACATCATCATTAACATCATCATCAACATCATCATCATCAACATCATCATTATCAACATCGCCATCATCATCATCAACAACATACCAACATCATCAACACCATCATCAACGTCATCATCATCAATATCATCATCAACATTATCATTATCAACATTGTCATCATCATCAACATCATCATTATAAACATCGTCATCAACGTCATCATCATCATCGTCAACATCGACGTCAACATCATCATCCGCATCCTCATCATCATCCTCCTCAACATCATCATCAATATCATCGTCATCAACATCATCAACATCTTCATCAACATCATCATCATCACCATCAACATCATCATCATCACCATCATCATCACCATCATCAACATCATCGTCATCAACATCATCATAATCAACATCATCAACATCATCGTCAACATCAACATCATCATCAACAACAATCATCATCATCAACATTATCATCAACATCATAAACATCACCATCATCAACACAATAATCATCAACAACATAATCATCAACAACATCATCATCATCAACATAATCATCAAAATAATCACCATCATCATCATCAACACCATCATTATCAACATCATCATTATCAACATCGTCATCAACATCATCATCAACACCTTCAACATTATCATCAACATTATCATCATCGTCATCAACATCATCATCGTCATCAACATCATCATTAAGATCATCGTCAACATCATCATCGTCAATATAATCATCAACAACATCATCATCACTATCATCTACATCATCATCAACCAGTGACAGGCTCAGAAACATGGAGAACAGCAACTAAAAAGCTACAGAATTTCATAAATGGGTGCTGACGTAGAAAAGAAGGATTAAAATTGTATGACAATGTCATTAACTATTTAACCGTTTGGTTTTTAAGTAAAAGAATTTAGGGTTTTTCCCCTTGATAAAAAATGCTACAGGGTGTCTTTTTTAAAAAAAGAATCTCTATAATTCTATTTTGTGTGTGTGTGTACATATATTGTGCTGTATATCAAAATAAATGGAATTGAATAAACTAGTATGTTAGTTAGACAGAAATATATGTAGTTCTGTTTAAAGAAAATTATAGGCTTCAAAGTGACACATAGTTTAAAAAATGTCATGCTTAAAAAAGATAAATCTTACCTTCAGTGACAAAATATATCCAAAGTAATAGGAACATCTGCTATTATTAATCCTTAAGAAAATAAATCATCAATAGGACAGTTTATCCATTTTTGAATAAGTTGACAGGCCTGAATGCTTGTACATCTACGTGGTTGTCGCTAAAAACCAGAGCTATAACTCTCACCTAACATTGTTTACAATTGGCTTCCTTGCCAACAACGCTAACACCATGTACATAAATTGCTAAAAAATCACAAAAACACAACACTCATCTGTCATCTACATTGGAAACAGAGGCCGGAACTTATAAAATTAAATACATAAAAACTTCCGGGTCAAACTTTCGTGGAAAGATTTATTCGCATTTTTCAAATGTTAAAGCCTCGGAGTGTGGCTTTGGACGGTTACGGAGTCGGCCATTGAACCACGGAGTGTGGCTTAGGACGGATAAAGAGGAACTGATGACAATATCACTGATGTGGAACTGATGACAATATCACTGATGTGGAACTGATGACAAGAACCAGGCAAGAACAGGTGGAATAGATGAAAAGAAAACGCTGGCGATGGATAAGACACACTGAGAAAACTTGTTGATAGTGTTACAAGGCAGTCCTTGTTCTGAAATCCCAAGGATGAGAGAGGTCAAGGGAGGTCAAAGAATACACCGAGAAGACAACTGGAGACAGACATGAAGAAGACAACTGGAGACAGACATGAAGAAGACAACTGGAGACAGACATGAAGAAGACAACTGGAGACAGACATGAAGAAGACAACTGGAGACAGACATGAAGAAGACAACTGGAGACAGACATGAAGAAGTCATAGAAAGACCTTGAGCTGATAGCACGTGACAGGAAGACTTGACAGGTGTTGACCTATGCTCTTTGGGGAGCTGATGGGGGGATGGTGATGACGTAACCAATTAAGATTGTTAAAACCTGACCTGCAAAGCTAACGATTAAAATGTCTCAGCTGCAATATTGACTTTACTTAAATGTTTTTAACTCAAAGTTATGAGGTACGAATAGACTGAAACTGGAAAGGTCTACACATAGTTAAGATTTTAATATACCAAATGGTGAAGTACTGCGATTAGGGTGGAACTTAAAGAGTTACGGTATTATGTTCCGTATTGAACAGGTACGGAACTAACTGTTTTGTATTTTTCTAATTCACTAATGTAACCATCATCTGGTACTGCTCGGTAACCACGAGAGCTAAGTCACGTAGGTGAAATTTCTGTATACAAGTTAAAGTTTACTAACCTGTCAGGCAATTCTTTTTTTCCACACACAGAACTTTCACAAAAAAAATTTTGAGGTATATAGCGCGGGGACAGATTGTGTCCAACCGGTCAAATCGGCCTATGGCACATAACTATCAGCAGTCGAGCATCATTGCCACGTAAACAGCAGTATTCTTTCATCACTGTCCCATAAACAGCAGTATTCATTACATTACTGTCCCGTAAACAGCAGTATTCATTACATTACTGTCCCCAGAAATAATCTACTAACTCTTCTTCCGAGGTTGTAGAATGTTCAAGATTCCTATCAGGATAAACTTAACAATTCTCTGTGTTTTAGAGTATTTCACATCAATTACCTTATCTCTCAGTTTGAATCTTCTAAGTTCTATTTTTGAGGTCTATCCACTTTCTTGGGTACTCTTTGGTTCTTGGCTCTGTCGTTAAAAAAAAAAACAACAAAAATCAAACAAACTTGTGGCAATTTTCTTTGATCATATGCGTTAATATAACTTCCAGCGTTGCAACCACCAGCGGAGGTGATGTAACAGTTGCAACTGTCGCACTGATGTGACGGTTTTAACAGAGCTTTCACGTACTAGCCTGTCACAAGATGGATTTGGGGCGACCTCTTCTCGATCTCTCTGTCACTACGGCAGTAATCAGTTACATTTGTTGTACTGACTAATTGCGTGCTTTTCCATGGTCAGCACTGCTTTCTTTCTCTTCTATGTAGCAGATATCGTGTATTTTCCTTATTACACTCCTTTCAGTAATATTTCGTCTTGTCTGTTTACCTGACCATCTCTGCTGAGATAGTAGACAGGTGATGCCATATTGTTGGTAAATTCTCGTGTACCAATCCTTGGCCGCGACAGATTAACACTAAAATCGCCACAGCGTGTTTGTTTAATCGCGGATAAGGCCAAGGTGCGTCCTCGCCAAGGTGGTAAAGAGACGAGTTTTGTGTGCTCAAGTGACAGATAGCGAGATTACTCGTCTGTGAGAGACCTTATGGACAGACATAAATGACATAATCGTTTCCTGTCCGACTTTCACGAAGACATTACACATAACATGCACGATCTCTTCCTTCGATCATGACGAACGAATACACCTCACGTCAGTACGTATACATCTTGCCCGCGAAACTCTCCCTTCCCCTTTCTTCTTCTTCTTCTTCTTCTCTCTCTCTCTCTCTCTCTCTCTCTCACATGGGCTGAACCACGAGAAACCATGCCTCGCGTTTATCGATCGCGCAGGTAGGCGGTCAAGCGTGACACACACGAAGTCTGACCCGGCTTAGCGAGGTCAGGTTAGTCACTCCAAACAAGAAACATGCTATAAAATTGGCAGGCGTTATAAAACTTAACAGCAAAATAAGATTAATAGTAAAACTGATGTCGAACACTCACTACGGAATTACGGTGTACACATAAAAGAGAACAATTTGTCAAAATAATGAAATAATATACATCTCCCTTCTGTTATCTACAGTCTATCTTTCCCTCCACTGTCTGAAAAACACCTTTGTAATATTGTTTTTCCCATACAAGCCTGGTCTACAGTAGGGTTAGAATTGGTGGCGCGCTTTTTGCGTGATGTGTCTATTCCGGTCTCCAAAAAATGTTACTATTCTTTAAGAATGAACTATTAATGAACATACATATTACATACGTAGCAGGAAATCCTTACATATACATAACATACGAATAGATACATATACATAGTGCATATTACAATAATATATATAATGTATAGGTATATTATAATATTGAGAACAGCCCGCACCTAGCGACCACGGATATACATAAAAAGTGGAATATATATAGGAAACATTCACACTTAGACTAACACCCTAAATTAATCGTCTCAAGGTGAAAAACATCGATGTTAAACAGAAAACAAGAATAAATCCAAAAACCCATACCCTAGAAAGGACAACTGAGATCACGCACTTCATGGAGGTGAAGTATAGCAACTCGTAGCCCGAACCACTTTCCTTGGAGTATTAATGGCGAGAGAGCCGTTAAAAGATAAAAAAATTTTAAAACTGTCCGCCAGTGCTTAATCAACAAAATAAGAGAAGATGCCAATGTTTGGAGAAGGGTTTTCCGCACCTGCAAGAGGAAACAGTGAAGTTAGAATACGCGTAAGACTTCACAAGAAAGATTTGTTTAATCCCTCTGAATCCGCCTCAAGCTGCTGGAAACAGAAATCTACGTATAGTGAACGAAGTGTTTACATGTCCGGCTGACAGCTATATGACAATGCAAAGACAAGGAAAGAGATGAGACGAACAAGAATATACATGGAAAAGTGGGCGAGAGCGCATTTTAGATACGAACGGATAATGTCCGCGTCAGCGCTGTAAAAACTAAAGCCGATGACGAGGACCTTTGAGTGCGAATGAAATTCCCTAGGGGTTTCCAAATCAAAGAGGATATCTAACATTTGGAAATTACGATCATTGAATACACATACCAAGCTTCGTCTGTTTAATTACTACGTTTAACATTGAGTTGCGACCAAAACAAGAAAGAATACATTTGTCTTGATCATGAACCGCCGCCTTGCGCGTGCTGGAGGCAGGCGTAGATAGTGTCATTATAGTGATTGACCATGTACTTGGGCTGAGGGTAAGCGGGAAAAAAGGAAGACCAAAAGAAAACACTCAGAAATTGGGCCAAGCGGAAAGAGACAAAATTACAGAAAAGTGGGCGGAGAATTTAGATGAACAGATAATAGACAGGTCAGCCTGATGAAAAGCCAGACAGACGGGCAGAAATTTCTATCAAAACCGTCACAGAAAGCTATTCAATTTAAATGTTAAAAAAAGTTTTCTCTCGAGGGATTAAGTTTAATTCTCATCGAGGGTAAATTCTGAGGTAGATGGGATGGTCATACACATACATATATATATATATATATATATATATATATATAAATATACTCTATATATTATATATATATATATAAATATTAGAGAGTTACATCCGATGTTACCACTGGAATGAAAATCCCCATACGGTAGAAGGGAACCCATAACTATAGGTTGGAAAACGCAATACTCAGGAGAGCGTTTTGTTTCTATTCTTTGACCATAGTTGTTGGTAGTAGCAGAGAAGGTACTAATCTTTGGAACAAAGTGAGGGTAGAAGTGGACTGACGTAGAACTAGTAACCATCATCAGAGGGTCTTAGAAAACGCGAGACCAGCTTGGCAGTTACTCCTTGATCTTACTTGGAACGTGCTGGGCCTTTAATCTTGAGACGCGAGAACTCCAGTGACCTATCTGCACAGAACCATACCATAGCGGGAGCAGAACCTACCATTGGCAGATAAGTGAAACCTATAAGCTGCCACGTGAATTTCTTTTAAAACTAACCTCCTGTAGTGGTTTTTGATGTTATTGTATGGTTGTTATGTTACCTAGAGTACTGGATGAGGTCAGCTGTGAAGGCTCCTGAGATAAAAGTTTATGTGAGTTACAGAAGGCCTTTCTGCTACCACTTACGACCTCAAACAGACCTATTCTACTATAATGAATGTTAGCTACGTTAAAAGTCTAGGGTACTGAAATGTAATGTGTAGGTAATAAAATACACAGACACACACATGTAAATAATAAGTCTAATAATAATAATAATAAACTCTATGATAAACTGAACTAACACTGGCTTTAGAGTTTAAGTTTGAAAATTTTTTAAATTTATTAGTCCTGAACCAATTGTTTCTTTTGGTCAGAACATATGAAATAATATGTATTTATCAATAAAATGCATATATATATTGCATAATCAAATGAAATTTTTGTACATAGATATATTATTACAATGGTTAATATTAATAATATCTACAATGTCTTGGGAAAAACTAGCACTGGATTTTTAGTTGGGGTGGCGTCATCATGCCCAATCTATGGTTATAAAGTTCCTTGTCCTTGACATATGGACTGATATTAGTGTTTATATAACATGATTTTATTTCTTTATTGATGGTGGACACAGTTGATGAATCTACAGCAGGCCAGGTTTGCACTTAACTGGCCTGTGACGATGTAGTACAGAATTCTTGTGGCCCACTCCTCTCAGTAGCTGGAGTAAAATGTTAGGCTGCACAGGCATCCGCTCTTGTACTTCTACAAAAGCATCTGGCACAAGCGTAGTGCCAGATCAGAAACTCTGAAACCAAAATTTGTGCCATGTGTCAACACTCTGTTTACTGCGCCACTCTTACACACAACACAGCAAAACCACATTACACAGATTGGGTCAGATCTCTCTGACCAACTTAGCACATCTCACCCAGTTGTTATCAAATAGTATCAGTTTCCCAAGACTGCATTGCATCCGAAATATGTTCAATAGTTTCCTCTTCCATTCAATAAGGTGGGTGATATGTTCCCACTGATCTCAATTATAGATCCGCCTTCCATAGTCTTAGATAGGTTTTCATATATTATTTGGTTGTCTCTAGGCCCTGGACTGCTGCTGGGGACCTAGAGCAAGCACTCACTTGTCGTAATCATTTTTCATGATATGGCAGTATCAATCACTCAAAATATTAAAATAAACAAGATAAATGCTTTTTCCCTTACCACAATTCAGAATTGAGAACACAGTTACGTAGTACTAGCAAAACTCAGCTGAGCTGCTGGCTAGATTAGGGCGTCCCACTGATTTTTATTTAATAATTCCTGGAAATCACCTCTAGCAGTAACGTACTGTGTCAATGGACAGTCTTCTATAAAATGGCACAAGCGTGCGTCTCTCTTTCAATAATATAAATGCTTTTGTCCAATCAGCGGACTTCCCCTCTACCTTTTTCAAATATTCAAACTAAAAGTCCCATTTCAGTCCAGTCTCAGTCTAGTATGTAGTATTTTTCTGTCGGTTCGTCTGTCTCAACTTGATTTTTCACAAAATTACACTTGTTTTTTGGACTAACTACAAGAAAAAACTAGACAAACCTGCCCCACTTACTTATACGATTTCTATGCTAAGTTATTTTTAGCTACTATCCTCCGACTTTGCCCCTAGTTCATTGCAGTTTGATTTTTGCATTTTTAGGCTCAAGGACTCCAAAATGTAACTTTAGTGAAAATATGCACAAAAAACTGTTCGCTAGTCTGTATGGAACAATACGGTCTTTCGTCAATATCTTCCGTGTTATCTGCCCGTCTGTGTAATTAAAAGTATATTATTTCTCTGCTCAAGATGGGCTATCAAACTACGTAGGTTTTATTTTCATAACTTTATGATTAAAGAAAACCCTACTTTTCTCAAGGTTAGTTTTGAAATTTGTTTTTGAACCTTCGGGTATGGCATTTGCCGCTATATTCAAATTAAAACGACCAATTACGGTAAAACGTCTAAGATACGTCTGTTTTTAATAAGAGCTACGGTTTTTTTTTTGTCCATTTCCTTACATTGTGTCAACTAGTGGCGTAATTTTTCCTTTAAACTACAAATTGCGTCTTTTTGCATTTTAGATTCAAACACGTGTTCAGACCGTCATAATTTTTTTCTTTTATCTCCGTTTCTATCCCGTCTAAAAGGATATGTCGTTTATTTTGCATGTTCCAACTAGTTAGCTTGAATGGCGGTAGAAAGCGCTGGCGTAGGTGAAGAAGCCTCGGCATATCTTGCCTATATTTTTATCCCTACGTGTTATTTTACCCGTTATCTTTATAATTGGAGATATTTTAACGTTGTATCACTGTATTTTCACCACACCTCCCATCACAACATTGATGATCAACTTTTTTAAATAAATAGTTATTCTTTCTGTTAATCCTTGTTAAAGCATAATTGATTATTAAATCTGTATTTGTAACTATACAAATTTAACTTCTATTTAATCATTTTAAATGTACTGCATTTTTGTCTCTATCAATTTACTAAATACACTCTTAAACAGAGCTATACCGTAATAATAAGAATTCCACTGAGTAAATCAGGGTGGGGGCTTGAACGAGCTGAAATTAATAATTGCTTAATTCTTCACAAAAGGCGGTGGACCGATATAAAGTTAACAATTGCCCTGCCAATGCACCATTTCGGAAATATCTTATGAACACTACCTTGAGATAGAAGCATCATTATCCTTCTTTCTACCACTTTGCCAAGAGTAATCTTGTGCGAAGGTAGACACCTTTGAATGCCCATATTAGATACTCTTGATTTTTGGCCACTGTTGGATCCCTACTGCAAAGCAGGAGAGGCAATCCGTGACATAGCCGGGCATTGTTTGAAAATGATCAGAAGCTGTACTTTGTTTGCTATGCATATCCATACATATGAGTCATCACCCCGACCCCGTTCTGACATCTCATATACATCCATAAAATCAAACTGGCTGGTTTATGATGAAGGTCTTTAGGTTATAGCTGTCCTTTTTGCTCTATCTATCTATCTATCTATCTATCTATCTATCTATCTATCTATCTATCTATCTATCTATCTATCTATCTATCTATCTATCTATCTATCTATCTATCTATCTATCTATCTCTATCTATCTATCTATCTATCTATCTATCTATCTATCTATCTATCTATCTATCTATCTATCTATCTATCTATCTGTCTGTCTGTCTGTCTGTCTGTCTGTCTGTCTGTCTGTCTGGCTCTTTTTTTCTTTCTACCTTCTATCTGCTTGTCTATCTGTATACCTGCCAGTGTATCTGTGTGTTTGTTTATGTCTGCCTATCTAAGCTGCCTCTATGTTTCAGAATCATCTCTTCGTTTCAGAATCAGCTCTTCGTGTCAGAATCATCCCTTGGTAAAAATCATCACTGGCTTATTAGATCTTCCTCACGATTATTCTGACCAATCAGCTCCCACCTGTCACGTGTGTCTGAATTTTGTGCGGGCAACAATTTTATTTCCATTTTGTTTGTTAAACTCCACATTTTAATTTGCTTTAAAATTCAGTGGTTTTTCTCAGATGGCTATAAATGTCTATTTCTCGGTTCATGACCTTGAGCAAATTGTACACGTCTGCCACATAAAACGGGGATTGTGTACCTAGTTGACACGGCAACTTTTCTTTATTAAAACAATATATTCTTCCAGATAACGTTTTTTTCTTTCTTTTTATTTCTTAACCTCTTTTTAATTCCGCGTGCCACTGAAAACGATCAATCGTAGAATTTCTGGAGGTTTCTGCGAGACAGTGACTCGAAACAGAGCGCCCCCCCCCCCACCACCCCCCCCCCACCCCTTCCCTCCGACACACAAAACGCATGCTGTAAATGGAACTATCAACCTCATCACACAAAATAAATTGAATCGAACACACTACCAGGTCACAACAAGTGCTTTGACACATAGGTCGAACCACCATAACTATTTGGCCTTGGCCTCACCTCACGAAGGGTGGGGTCACCTCACATGCGGGTCTCACCTCATGGGGGGGGGGGGGGAGTAGGCCTATCACCCCCATTCAAAGCTACACGATCCTGCTCTAGTTACCCCTCTTCCTAAACAATGAAAAGGGTCTCATAATTTTTAATGGACCAGGCCTCATGTGAGCTCTTAGACAACCTGGACACAGGTTTATTCCGAGGAGGGTCTCATAATTTTTAATGGACCAGGCCTCATGTGAGCTCTTAGACAACCTGGGCTATTAATGCCACCCCCAACCCGCGTCGCGCGATACACAAATGCTACTATCACGCGTGTTAGGCTACAAGCACTAACTTTTTCGGACGGACAGTGATAAATTCACTACCCTTCCCAGAGTTAGGTTTTAAAATCAAAGAAAACGCTTATTAGGAAAGATAACAATAGATGGGTTTACGTTTGAAAACATTACAGTACCCAGACAGCACATCTTCGAAACAGGAGGTAGAAGGAATTGCATATTTTGAACGCAGCCACGTAGCTCTTTTAAATTTGGATATTTGGGTTCCTTAGGGCTTGCTGACAAAGAATATGTAAAACGTTACGCAAATAGTCCAGGAATTAATAAATTATAACCAAAATAAAATAGTGGGGATGCCTGACAACATAAAATCATTTCTGCTCATAAAATTTTTTTATAACGTGTTTGAAAAAAACCTTACGTTACAGAAATAGCCTACCATGTAAACTCCAAATTGATTGGAGCGCAACAAATGAAAGACTAACCACGATTGGTCGGGCTATAAATACTATCTTTCGTTGTTAGGGGAGACGTGAAAAGGTAACATTTTTTCAAACACTTGTCGAAACGTGGCCTCATTGGCTAGACTCGCTGATATACTCACTTAGGAGCGTTAGTTCGAGACCACTAGTGCAAATAATCTTGATAAAGCAACAGTGCGTTGAAGCCAGCTCATATTTGTGTTAAATAAAAGCCTGGAACATAAGCAGATGGGAATTTGTGCCGGTAATTGTGCCAGTATTCATTGCTAATCAACGTATCTGTGTTTATTTCCATGAAATTGTGGTAAGCTTGAACCATTCAGTATCTTTTAATGAAAATTGAATGTAAATTGTTAATTTATGCCTGTATATATATGTGTAGTTCAGTGGCAAACAGGAGATAAAGCCTATAATGCTCCAGCCTGAACAGAGGGTGTCGGAGGGAAGTAAAACGGCATGGAATGGCCAAATAGTACACTGACACCTGGATGATTGATTAGAAAGAAATAATGCTGGAAGTGCAGAGGCGTGGTAACCATTAAGGAGGTAAATACTGGTATAAAGTATTTCAGATGAAGCTGACAGTTGGCCTAACGCTCTGAACTCAATGTTTGTGTTGTATTGTGCTCAGTGTAGAACTAGAGTATAAATTAGTTATGAAGTAGAAGGTACATCCTTCTTGTTTTCAGGGACCGTGGTCTTGATGGTACTGAGCAGCACCTGGTCAGAGCTTTGCTGAATCCAGAGTCGGACAGCATACTCCTTGGTCTTTTTAGCTATCAGTGAGGTGTCTCCAGAGCCCAGGGGAGAATTCGAGCAGAGGAGTCCTTTCCTGCCGCCATCACGCAAGATAAGCTGATTTGGCCAGCTGAGCTCAACATTATGTCCCCTCATCTTGAAAGGACTTTGTAAAAATAACATTCAGAGGGGAATTTAATTGTCTTAATATCAGGAACTGAAAACATCTCCAATACTAGTCCCAAAAGACAAACTATTGAAGTCATGATGACAAATACCAACAGAGCTTGAACAAAACAAAACCAGTATTACCTCATATTACCACTACACAACTGACACACATAGGATATTTTAATAATATATGTCACTACAATATTCATATTGATAAAGTCTGTACATATACTTGTAATTAAAATTGATTGTGATTCCTGGTTCCTTTGTATTTGAATCAGGACACATATCCCTTTATGATAACAATGAATACATATTGTTATTTGAAAAGTTATCAGTGACTCCTTAAGATATTCTCATAGATATAGATACCTTCACAGCTGATCTCAGTCAGTACACTAAGTCCCCTATAAATATTTATAACATCCCACTTCACCACAATTACAACAAGTCTTCCAATTATAGGAACAAAATTATAGATATCAGCTGTGCTGTTAATCAATTATAGACAATTTATCAGCTGTGCTGTTAATCTTGTCTTTCACTACGCTAAATCACTTTTTCTTCATTGACAGTTAAATGCTCACACTTGCCGACGGAAATGGTACTAATGTGTACTCATCTCTTAAAACAGTTCTGTTGTCCTTAGTTTGTTGCACACAACACCCGCTGATGATCGTTCCTTTAGCCCACCCAAGACTGAGGGGGACTAAGGATGTAGCTCCGGTATAATCACTGTGCTCCTGCGAAGTTCCAGGCAGCTGGATTGACTCGAACATACGACCTCAGGTTGGATGACACGAATAAACCTGTAACAAGGCAAAAATAGGGGCTAATTTATGTCATCAAGCCCACCTATTTCTAGTGTATATGAGATGAGCGTGTCTCTGGTGTCTGCATGTAGGATGAATGACAACATGGCTCAGTATGATTTAGCAATAGCGAGACAAGACAGGTGTCTACTTGCACAACATTCTTTCAATACATGAATACATCCAATAATTTGTACACCGTATGATACAACCGTTTCCTTCCACCTATAATATACCAGGCCATCTCTGATAAGTGCTATACTGGCTTGTAAAATATATCCTAACAATACTGTTGTAGTTATATGAGTCCTAACAAGGACTGTTATGTTATATTTCGGGTTGGTTTTCTTCTTCAACAATCATACCAGGAAATACAATCATTATACCTAATTCCCCAAGATATAATCAGTATACCTGATACATTCATAGTAAAACAAAATCTAAAGTTATATTAAATATATACAGGTGTAGGCTATTTTCTGGTGGTTTCCTTCTTCAACAGTCATACACAATCATTATACATGATACTATAACATACAATCATTATACATGATATAGTCATAGGTTATATTCAGGTTGGAGTTATATGAGTGGTTATATTTCAGAGTGGAGTTAGTTATATGAGTCTTAACAAGGACTGTTTGGTTATATTTCAGAGTGGAGTTATATGAGTCCTAACAAGGACTGTTTTGTTATATTTCAGAGTGGAGTTATATGAGTCCTAACAAGGACTGTTTGGTTATATTTCGGATTGGTTTTCGTCTTCATCAATCATATCAGGAAATACAATCATTATACCTAATTCCCCAAGATACAATCAGTATACCTGATACATTCATAGTAAAACAAAATATATTAAATATATACAGGTGTAGGTAGTATAAATGACACACACAAAATACAATCATTATATATCTGATGTGAGTTCGCTGGGAGGACAACATTAGACAATCTTTGAAGGACCGAGGACTAGAATGGAACCAGGCCAGGAAGAAGACAGCTGATAGAATGGTCTGGCGCTCTCTCTTCCAAACCTCTACACCTCACGGTAGAAGGGGAACGACTAAGTAAGTAAGTAAGTATATCTGATGTAGGCCTATTCTCCTACAAGTTTGTAGTAAGTTTACTTACTCTCTAAGATTAATACAAGCCAGATTTGGACTCGACTTTAGTGAAGCTAGAGTGCCCGGTCACGCAGATAAGCAATAAATCAATCTTGACAGCTTTCTCTTCCCCCAGTCGGTCTAGCTGGCCTTCGTGTTTGTGTGTGTGTGTTTTTTTTTTTGGAATAAAATGTGCCCGTTTATATAGGTAGACGCAGGGAATCTGCCAGTGCGTAAGGAACTCTTTTGATTGGTTCTCGACGATTTGGTACATTTTTATTGCCGACGATTTCGTACTTTCCATGACCCATTTCCGAAAAACAGGGCTTTATGCCTAATTTTATTCTGTCTGCCGCCATCTTGCAGGAACAAGATGGCGTATACTTCGTGTAATTTAATCTGTCTCAGTCTGTTGAACGTGGTTTGGCTGTGCATATGTATTAACAAAGAAGTGGGTTTACACACACGTTTCACGACAGTCACCCCCTCTGATGGTGTCACCCGGTGCAGTCCGCACCCCCCCTAGTGACACCACTGAGATAAACTAACTTTGGGGAATGTAAATTGAATTATAGTTTTTATAAAGTGTGGATGAAGAGCATGTGCCCCAGTGACGGCACTACAGGAAGGTTGGTCACAGGTTGTGCAAAGTGGAATGAGTTTGTTGCTGTCCTACAAGACACAGTTAGGCGTGATGGCCACTGTTCTGTCAGTAAGCAGCTTAATCCAAAACACAGTTAGGCGTGATAGTCACTGTTCTGTCAGTCAGCAGCTTAATACAAGACACAGTTAGGCGTGATAGTCAGTGTTCTGTCAGTCAGCAGCTTAATCCAAGACACAGTTAGGCGTGATAGTCACTGTTCTGTAAGTCAGCAGCTTAATCCAAGACACAGTTAGGCGTGATAGTCACTGTTCTGTCAGTCAGCAGCTTAATCCAAGACATAGTTAGGCGTGATAGTCACTGTTCTGTCAGTCAGCTGCTTAATACAAGACACAGTTAGGCGTGATAGTCACTGTTCTGTCAGTCAGCAGCTTAATCCAAGACATAGTTAGGCGTGATAGTCACTGTTCTGTCAGTCAGCTGCTTAATACAAGACACAGTTAGGCGTGATAGTCACTGTTCTGTCAGTCAGCAGCTTAATCCAAGACATAGTTAGGCGTGATAGTCACTGTTCTGTCAGTCAGCAGCTTAATACAAGACACAGTTAGGCGTGATAGTCACTGTTCTGTCAGTCAGCAGCTTAATCCAAGACACAGTTAGGCGTGATAGTCACTGTTCTGTCAGTCAGCTGCTTAATCCAAGAAGACAAGAATGAAGTATGGAAATTAAGCCGAAGATGAAACACCTGAAGAAAACAGATGTTCATAAACGAATATGTTGGTTAGCTAATCCCCTGTAAAGGTGCTGTCCTGGGAAGTTTAACACCTGTCTCTTCCCTTGTTAGGTCATCTTTATGTACACAGCAAGACAGGCAATGACAAGACTATATACATTTATGTTTATAGATCTTTCTGACAAAATAAAAATCAATTACAGCTGCTGTATTGTAAACAAGAGCAGTGGCGTCGCCAAGAGAAATTTAGTAGGCACCAAACAGACACGCCACTGACAATCTTGGCTGCCTCTCAGCCACGCATGTAAACAAGCACGCACACACGCACATAAAATAGGAACAGTTAGTCATATAGCAAATACTGCAGTAGGGAAGTAAACTGTTAGAGACCTATACTAGGCCCAAGCTTTATGAGGTGGGTGACAAGTTCCCTTTATCGCCTTCCTTAACTCAAGAGCAGATACAGGAACCCATTTACAGCTGGATAGATTGGATCGTGGGTCTACCAGGTTTCAATCAAGGAACACAGTAACTTTGCCTCGAGAGATAAGCGCTCTACCCGCTTAGCCAATCGTACGCTCACGCAAGCCACCTCTTGTTCCACTGACAGTAATCTGGGTCGTGTCATCAGTTCCACTGACAGTAGTCTGGGTCGTGTCATCAGTTCCACTGACAGTAGTCTGGGCCGTGTCATCAGTTCCACTGACAGTAGTCTGGGTAGTGTCATCAGTTCCACTGACAGTAGTCTGGGTCGTGTCATCAGTTCCACTGACAGTAGTTTGAGTCGTGTCATCAGTTCCACTGACAGTAGTATGGGTCGTGTCATCAGTTCCACTGACAGTAGTCTGGGTCGTGTCATCAGTTCCACTGACAGTAGTCTGGGTCGTGTCATCAGTTCCACTGACAGTGTCTGGGTCGTGTCATCAGTTCCACTGACAGTAGTCTGGGTCGTGTCATCAGTTCCACTGACAGTAGTCTGGGTCGTGTCATCAGTTCCACTGACAGTAGTCTGGGTCGTGTCATCAGTTCCGCTGACAGTAGTCTGGGTCGTGTCATCAGTTCCGCTGACAGTAGTCTGGGTCGTGTCATCAGTTCCGCTGACAGTAGTCTGGGTCGTGTCATCAGTTCCGCTGACAGTAGTCTGGGTCGTGTCATCAGTTCCGCTGACAGTAGTCTGGGTCGTGTCATCAGTTCCGCTGACAGTAGTCTGGGTCGTGTCATCAGTTCCGCTGACAGTAGTCTGGGTCGTGTCATCAGTTCCACTGACAGTAGTCTGGGTCGTGTCATCAGTTCCACTGGCAGTAGTCTGGGTCGTGTCATCAGTTCCACTGGCAGTTGTCTGGGTCGTGTCATCAGTTCCACATTTGTGATCTAATTAAATAACACATATAGAAAACATATATTCTACCAGCTACAGCCCATACTTATGAACCAATAAAGTACTATCACATACTAGTACTATTAAATGTTATGCTTAAATGTGGTCTTATATCAGATATTGCCCTAGAGGAGTGAAGTGTTAGAGACTCCGCTATACTAGCTCCAGCTTTAAGAGTTGGGGTGACCAGTTTACTTCCTCGCTGTCTTTCCTTCCTTAACTCAAGAGTAGAATCAGGTACCCATTTATTGCTGGGTAGACTGGAGCGTTGTGACATATTATGATAATAGCTTTCATATATCTATTTCATCATCTACATTTTTCTTTCACCTACGCACGTTTTATTAACATAAAACCCTCCTACACTCATAGATCTGTCTCTTTTTCAAATTTAGCACGCCATTTTATTTCCTGTTCTTTATTTCCTTAGGAATGTTTAACAACAGACCTATTTAGCTAACGTCGAGCCGGTTACCTGTACAGTAATTACAAAGCCAGCGACTGGTAATCGTCGTAATAGGATCAAACAGAGAGAGGGGACAGGGTGGTAGATTTTTAGAGAACCAAGGGTGACTATTCAAAAAGTCGTACTTTTGGCAAAAGGGAGATAATTTACAATTACCTCCCCTGTCCGTTCGTTCCGTGAAAACGCAATTTAAGCTAAGGATCGACGAGATCAAAGAGACGATTTGATCTAGGGACCACGTCTACTCGGCGGCAATGGTGTGAAAATTTCGTTTTCATACAAAATTTGAGCAGAGAAATCCCCGTAGGTGTTAAATATCGCAAAGAAGAGCGACTTTCTGCTTAAAGCATATATATGTCTCCTCTTGCAAACTCAATTTATCCAGTACCCACAGATTTTAAAGACATCTAGCTTCGAAGTCTAAGATCCCTCATAACAGTGGAATTACTTAGTGGTTTTCGATTGGAGATCGTTTATTTCTGTGTTTGTGGTAAATACTATACTAGAAGTTTGAGTGATTAATAGTTAAGTCCGTATTATATTTCTCTAAGATTTCTGTGCAGAGTGATTTACTAGATAGGTCCGTCATTTATATTTCTCTAGGTTTTACTGTGTTACATAGGCTAGCAGAATAAATAATAATTTCTAGCTAAACTATTCCAGCTATAAAGTAAATTTAATTAATTGCTAGTAACCAGTCAGAGAATATTTTAACCAACTAGTAAATGCACTGTTCATCATGAGTATTGACGAAATATGTATTTATTTCTAATTCATGATGATTATTTTTTTTAAATGACTAGAATTTATTTCACGGGAGTTTTTAAACGATAAGACAAGCTCTAAGCTTGTAGTTTATAATTTAAGTTAAGTAACCGAAGTGGATAAATATATTATATTTTACGCGGGTTAAGGATGGGATTGAGAATACTATATTATGGTTAAGTATTTGTATTTTTTCTCCTTTACACAGTATTGGGTCAAACCCTAAACCTTACCAACGGCTTCCATATAAATCTGAGAATAACCATACGAAAGAACATTTCTTAATTGATATCTGGGTCTTCAAGGTAAACCTGTCTGGCTTCGTGTATGCACCCAGAAAGAGACAGAGTACCAACCCAAAGAACATTAAGAATAAATATTGTAACTGGGCTTACAGATCAAGATTTATATTTCCCAAATTTCATTTACATTCAGCCCGTAGTGGCGAAATCACAAACATTAACATTTCCCGACGTTTGACCATTTGTGGTGTGACAAGGAATTTTTTTATACTGAGAGAAGTTACCGACCTGACATTCCTAAGTACTGGAAATCTCAAGCTATTGACACTGTGAGCACTGTTCAATTTCTTACCTGGTCTAATTAAATGTGACATAAACAGTAGTCCTAAATAAAAATAACAAAGAGAACGTTCCCCGGAGAAGTGGATTTAATCTGTCTCTGAGGAGCTGTGGTTTTCTTTGCCAAAAATAACACTGGATTTGCTGTGTGCGTGTGTCCTAAAGATTGTTCCAGAAGGTGCAACTCAAGTATTAGGTAAGAACGAATGTACGTGGCCACGGTTGTCTGAGAAGAGATGAAGGATGAATGAATAATCCTCATATATATATATATATATATATATATATATATATATATATATATATATATATATATATATATATATATATATATATATATATATATATATATATATATATATATATATATATATATATATATATATATATATATATATCTTGTAGAATCCATGTACTCACGTTGGTTATTTTAAATGTGTAAGTTTTGTTAACACTGTCCCTTTCAGAATAGATTAACGTATAAACGCTGTTCTTTACTGTAGAGGGAAATCCTAGACCACAGCGTATAAATCTTTGACTCTTTGAGGGTTAATAACTTTCTTCTAACGGGATCTTGTCTCAACAGAGGGAGGGAGGAGTTCCCTATGAGTCTATCTCTTTAATTAATTCATTAACTCATGTTTATTTGTATTTGATTGATATTCAAAATATTGCTGTTGTGAAGTTTTTTATGGTAAATAAAATTTACATAAACTTATTTACAGGTGTTGGTCAGCTCGTCCCAAAATTATCCCTATTCCATAAATATAATTTGTCACGTCTGTGCGTCTAACTGTCGTCACTTATGTGTGTGTGTATGTGAGTGGTTGATATATATTAATATATATATTGGTAGACTGTCTGACTAACAAAGTTCTGTTGTAGAGATAGGCTGCACGAGAGAAGTTTCTCGAGTTCAGGGACAGACTCTACCTATTTTTTTCCACCATTTCACACGTGAAAATCTGTTTCTTATCTTATCTCTCACTGAGTCACCACCTGTTCTAGTTCTATTCAGAAGGGACCAAACTATGTCTTAATTCCCCTATCAAAAATCTACGACAAGCGTGATGCCACCGTGTTTTGAACCTGGTACCTTTTGTCGAGAGAGGCCATTGCTCTAACCATTTTGCTTATACGCCGATAAATTACTCTCACATGTGCGAGCTAAATTGCTATTTAGTTTAGAAATAGTTAAAGTCTCTTTGTTCCAAAACTATACTAAGATACGCGTGCAGTTTAATATCACGGCCTGGACAAACAGTTTAACAATATCTTTGATAAACAGCATTTGGGGTAAGGCCCCTGTATAGTTCCCGGGGTCTCTGAGGAGGCAAAGACAGACGTGACCTACTTCTCCCTATGGCATGTCGCAAAGGGCGACTTATATGAGGTGCATTGCAGGGGGGGGGGGGATGTGCCTGGCAACCTCATCACATAAAAAAGTTGCTACAGAAACCACCACTGTAAGCGCGTGCATGAAGGTCATGGTGAAAACTTGATACAAGAAGGTCATCAGCTCCACTTATGGCTCCATGGGGTGGGGGGGGCGACCCGGGAGATGGTGATGATGATGATGATTAGGGACAGGAAGTTATGGAAAGACATCGCCAAAGCCAAACGGTATGGCACGTGATGAATACGAATAATTGCACGCTCTAGTAAAACAGACAGACAGATAGACAAACAGACAGATAGATAGACAGACAGAGAGCTAACCAGACAGTCAGTCACTCAGACAGACAGACAAGCAATCAACAACCAGTCAGACAGGTAGGCAGAAGACACAGAGAGACAGACAATAAGACAGAAGACATGCATGCAGACAGTCAGCGAGCGAGCCAATCAGTCAGACAGAGAGACAGACAGAAAGAGCAGACAGACCGATAGAGAGGCAGGCAGGTGGACATAAGACAGACAGATAGACAGAGGCAGGAAGGTGGACATAAGACAGACAGAGAGGCAGGCAGGTGGACATAAGACAGACAGACAGAGGCAGGCAGGTGGATATAAGACAGACAGATGGACAGAGAGGCAGGCAGGTGGACATAAGACAGACATATATTTACCGTACGCAGAAGACAGAAATAGTGACACACACACACACACACACAGACAGCCAGACAGACACAGGCAGTCAGAATGAATGAATGAGTGAATCAATCAATCAATCAAAGACCACGCTAGACAACAGACAAGGTAGAGAAGTAATAGGCGCATAGGGAAATTCAATCCTGGACTATCGAGGTGACGCCGTAGCCTCGATGTGAGAAATCAATGTTCCAAGGAAAAAGATCAACTAAGCACGTTTTCTATCTTAACATTACGTCATGTCCACATTAAGCTTCTGTGTGGTCTCTCACTGCGGTTATTTTTTATTTCTTGTTTCATGCACCGTATCTTCTTCTTCTTCTTCCTCGTTCGCCTTCAGACCTCCACATTTATGACTCTAATAAAGGCAGTAGTCAACTCAAGGTTCCCGACATCTCCAAACAGTTTTTCGTTGACAGAAGTGTGTTGTTGCCATATGCTACTACGTTCATTTATGTAGGTTGGGCAGTACTGCAGCAGGTGTTCGACTGTCATCGGGCTGGTACCGCAGGTGCAGAGATCTGTTGCACCAATTTTGTATTTGTGGTATAGATGGTATCACAATCTGTTGTGTCCAGTGCGTAGCTGAAAAATGATGACCTGTTCTTTCCTGGATAGTTGATGATATGCATCATTTTTCAAATGGCCCGGGTGCTCTCTTTCCCATTTGGACTTGAATGTAGCCTTTATAGTAGTCTTTGCCGTTGCGTAAGTTGTCTCTATATCATTTTGTTGTAAGGCACCTCCTTCCTTAGCAAGTTTGTCTGCCTCCTCATTTCCTGGTATGTTGCAATGGGCTGGTATCCACTGGATAGTGCACTTGTTGAAGCATTCGGCCAGTTTTTCAAGGGAGATTATCAGATCTTTCAATCCTTTAGTTTGGTGGCTCCTTCGAGTCTTTAAATTTTTCACCTTGTTGTAGGACTGCTGTCACGTCTATCCTCCATTGACTGTAGCCCTGTGATGTTTTCCATATGGTTGATTTGTGTGGACTTTAGGGCCCCTGTTATAATACGTGCTGCTTGGTTTTGGAGTCTGTTTACTCTGTCAAAATTTGACTTTGCTGTCGTCGACCAAGCTGTGATGCCGTATTCCATAGCAGGTCTGACTGTGTACAGCTATTTGAGGATATTCTCATCAGCACCCCATGTGGTACCAGCTAACTTTTTCATGATGGCCATGCGAAGTTTTGCCCTTAGCTGTATTTTGTTTATCTGTGATGCACCGTATCTGAGGTCATTCACTTGGGATTTGACAGAGCCATAGATCATCATCATTACCAGCACCATCCAGCTCCGCGTGCAGAACAGGTCTTCAACAAAAACAAGCCACGCCTTCCTGCCCCGTGCCATGATATTTCTATGTCATCTTGATCTCTTTCATGTCTGCTTCCAGTTCTCTTTTCCATGTGTGTGTGTGTGTGTGTGTGTGTGTGTGTGTGTGTGTGTGTGTGTGTGTGTGTGTGTGTGTGTTTTGGTAGGTTTCCCTGCCTTGGGGGTTCCAGAACTGACCAGAACTGGAGCTGCATTGTGATGCTATCACCTGGTTTTCTTCATGTGAGTCATATCCAACTCCGTCGTTTTCTCCTGACATTCTGTTCATCTGGGGATTGTCTGGTTCTCTCCGGCAGCTCTACATTAGTGATCTTGTCAGTAGTGGTTGGCGAGTAGGTGCATATAACATGTAAATAGGTCAAGGCAGTCTCATATCAGATACTGCCGTAGCCAAGTGAAATGTTAGACTTCACCATACTAGGTCAGATTCCTTATGAGGCAGGGTAACGGTAGAGTGGAGGGCAAACACAAGGTCATGCATCTTACTAGGACAAAAGACAAGAAAAAAAATAACGTTGCGGCCACAAGGCCTTCGCCAGGGACAGACAAACAAGAACAGTAAGGAAAGACAGTGAAAACTCCATGACTACGTTCACGTGACTGCACCAAAATGGCTGGTGCTGTGAGGTATAGTAACCAGCTTCCTTCCTCGCTGCCTTTGCCGTCTCTAACTCACGAGCAAAGTCAGGTACACATTTTCAGCTGGGTAGACTGACGCGTGACGCCACCCGGTTTCGATCCCCGAATCCGGTAACTGTTTGGCAAGAGGCAAGTGCTGGATGCGCTCGTACCTACCTGTCTGTCTGCCAGCTTACCTATTACCTACCTACCTACCTGTCTGTTAGCCTGCCTATTACCTACCTACCTACATACCTGTCTGTCTGCCAGCCTGCATATTACCTACCTACCTGTCTGTCTGCCAGCCTGCCTATTACCTACCTACCTACCTGCCTGTCAGCTATCCTGCATATTACCTACATTCCTGCCATCTGCTTACCTACTCACCTGTCTTCATATATCTACCTATCTACCTACGTACTTGCCTGCCTACCTACCCAACTACTTATCTACCTACATACGTACCTACCTACCTACATTCCCACTCACACACCCATCCGTCCATCCGCCCACCCACCCATCCATCTGTCTGTCTTGTCTATCTCATCTTTTTTCCGCACGTCTGTTTATCTATCTACGTCATTGTTAGATCAAATTCTGTCAATGCAGTTATCATTAAAGAAAACAATATGGTTCAAGTCATAACAAAAATGGGCAGTCAGTCAAACACAATAACAATTAGATTATTATACCTGTCACTGGTTGCCTCCACTTAGCTCTGCAGTAGTAGTCCAACAGTGGCCAAAACTCAAGAGTGACTGATGTGAGTCTTCAAAGGTGTCTACGTTTGCACAAGATTATTCCTGGCAGAGTTCTACCTTCACAAGATATTCAGAAAAGCGAGAACGATGATGCATTGGCTGAGCACGTTAGCTCTAGTATCTGCCGTCAACTTTTGCGAACGATTATGTAATATAATTTTAGCTCGTACAAGCCCCCAGCTGAGTTAATTCATCGAATTTCCTCTTATTATTATATACCTCTGCTTACGTGTATTTAAGAAATTGTCTGAAACATACGGATGTAGTACGTTCAGAATGATTAAATCAACTTTAGATTTGTCTTTATATAAGTAACATATTTAATAATCATTTATGTTTTAACAGTTTTAAAAAATGAATAATTATTTAACAAAAATGCTCATCATCAATGATGTTATGGAGGTTTTGGTAAGAGTTCACTTGGCAGCTTTTATGTTTCTACTTAGCTGCCAATGAGTTTGTCTGTTCTGCTCCAGCTGATGTTTGGGTCTTTGCAGATGGATCACTCACGTCTCTGGTCAATGTAGTAGGGCGCAGCACGTTCCCATAAGCGTCAGGGAGTGTCTACGAAGTTGGTCCCGCGTCTCTAAGACCCGTCTGATGATGGTGTCTAGCGTCAACTTCAGGCCACTTATACCCTCACGTGTTCCAGAGATAGTACCCTGAACTGATACCACCAACTGGTGTCACAAAAGAAGAGAAACAAATACCCACTGAGTATTGAGTTTCCCGACACATACTTATGTCTCCCCCCCCTCCCCCCCCCCTTTAATTTCACCATCCCGTCTACCTCAGAACTTTTACCCTCGCTGAGAATAAATATTAATCCCATTGAGCGGAAAAACATTCATTACATTTAAATTGAATAGATTGTCGCGAGAGGTTCAGATGTTATTAAAATGTAAGATATCCTGGACAAAAAGATGTATCAGATGATACCAGGATAGTACCAGATAAGAGACTGGTCTTATAAGAAATACCCCCTTCTCTGAAAAAAGCAAGGGTGTATCGACAATCAAAGGTAGGGTCAAGCTGTATAAACCTTCAAGTATGATGATAGTGTTTGTTCCTGAAGGTCTGCTACCTCTCAAGATCCTCCCTTGAATAATGGTTATTATATTTTTATTGACTTTGCTAGGGGATTAATTAATTAATTAAATATGTAATATATATAACAACCAGAACCTTAACTCAAATTAAATAATTAAGCAAAACTGATTATATATATATTTACAATTTATTGATCCTATACCGTTTCTCTTTTCGGTTAGGAAAATGATAAAGAATTTCAAAGGTTTTTACAAAATAAAAATAAATACACATGGAATGTCATTTCCACAATACTTCAATATGATAAAGTTATATTTAAAATGTCAATTATTTATTTCACATATAGTTATCACTTTCGCTGGACTGTGAAGTTTGTAATTTAGTTTAATAAAGTCCTTCATGAGTCATCATTCAAACTGTTTTTGTTATTTGTATTTTATTTGTTTGATAATAGTTCTGGATAGGCTGATCAGTGGAATTGTGTTTCCACTTATCTGGTAAAATGAGAAGCATCCAACTATAGCCAGGATCACATAATGTCTGGATCTCCAGGCTGGGGAAAACAGGATGACTTGTTCTATGTAACTTGAGAACGTTTGCACCACAGAGTCCCACAGAAGTGGATGTCTCGTACACCCTTGGTAGTTGCAGGATAAAACCTGGAATACAAATAATCACAACCCTTGTATGATCCAGCACTATTCTATCCACACACACAATGGAAGTAACAAACAGTGTCAGACATTGTGCTAACAGTTGCACAGGACAATTTACCTCAGTACCACTCACAGCCAGTTCAATGTGATTACACTTTCCTTATAAATCCTAAGTTAGATCCATTTGTCCATGATCTGCTTCCATAGAATGATTTGGTTTAGTACAAACTACTAAGTGACACCTTGATTAATACATGTTAACAAATCATGTCATCCTTTCTTATGTTCCTGATCAGTGTGTCGTTCCTTTAAGAATTACTCCTTCAAATGCATTATTAAACTTACAGTCGTATTTTTGCCATCATTCTCAATTATTCTACACATTTTCCAATGCTGGCTTTCGTCTCTAAAAGTCAACACATGCTTGCGTTCAAGCCGGCAGCACACTCGTCCTGTAATAGTAACACTGTCCCCTGCCAAGCATGTCGTAGAAAGCTTTTTTTTACCCCATCCTGTAAAAAATTGTAAACACACTTCAACACAATATTCATAAAGAAAATAACTCACAAGTGACAAATGGCACGATAAGATTTGCCGCTCCAAAGCCGCGCCAAAACACATAATTTAAGAAAAGAAAAATTTTTCTTTTGACTGAAAAAGTGTCATTTCACATTGTCCTCTCCCCCCCTCCCCCGTTGCTTAGAATTTTTTTTAAAACACGCCTGCCGTTTGTAAGGTTGTAGTCACGTAGCACATTCTGCCGTTGGGGAATGAAGTGTTATAGACTTCGATGTACTGGGTCCCAGCTTTATGAGGTGGGGTGGCCTGTTCCCTTCCTCGCTGCCGTTGCCTTCTCTAACGCAAGATCAGAGGCAGGTACCCTTTTACAGCTGGTTAGACTGATGTGTGACACCTGTTCCCTTCCTCGATGCCGTTGCCTTCTCTAACTCAAGATCAGAGGCAGGTACCCTTTTACAGCTGGTTAGACATGTGTGACACCTGTTCCCTTCCTCGCTGCCGTTGCCTTCTCAAACTCAAGATCAGAGGCAGGTACCCTTTTACAGCTGGTTAGACTAATGCGTAACACCTGTTCCCTTCCTCGCTGCCGTTGCCTTCTCTAACTCAGGATCAGAGTCAGGTACCCATTTACAGCTGGTTATGGAGTGTTAGAGACTTCACCATACTAGGTCCAGCATCGAGAGGTGGGGAGACCAGTTTCCTTCCTCACTGTCTTTTCCTTCCCTAACTCAAAGTTAAGTACCCATTTATAGCTAGGTAGGCCCCATCTCTCGATGCTGGACCTAGTATGGTGAAGTCTCTAACACTCCATAACAGGTGTCACGCATCAGTCAAACCAGCTGTAAAAGGGTACCTGACTCTGATCTTGAGTTAGAGAAGGCAACGGCAGCGAGGAAGGGAACAGGGTCACGCATCAGTCTAACCAGCTGTAAAAGGGTACCTGACTCTGATCTTGAGTTAGAGAAGGCAACGGCAGCGAGGAAGGGAACAGGGTCACGCATCAGTCTAACCAGCTGTAAATGGGTACCTGACTCTGATCTTGAGTTAGAGAAGGCAACGGCAGCGAGGAAGGGAACAGGTGTCACGCATCAGTCTAACCAGCTGTAAATGGGTACCTCACTCTGATCTTGAGTTAGAGAAGGCAACGGCAGCGAGGAAGGGAACAGGGTCACGCATCAGTCTAACCAGCTGTAAATGGGTACCTCACTCTGATCTTGAGTTAGAGAAGGCAACGGCAGCGATTTCCCTTGTTTCCTGTGTACAGTTAACTTGTTAGAATGATCTGATTTCAATTATATTGGTTTATAAAGTTTTAAAAGTTTTCTTTGGGAGGTTGGGGGGGGGGGGGGGTTGGGG
Source organism: Oreohelix idahoensis (assembly GCA_024509875.1). Lineage (NCBI taxonomy): Eukaryota > Metazoa > Mollusca > Gastropoda > Stylommatophora > Oreohelicidae > Oreohelix > Oreohelix idahoensis. The sequence goes on from JAMPIV010019651.1 coordinate 227,570, forward strand.
GCGGGTTTGTCGTAAGCGTGTCAACTAAGAATGCACGAGAAATGCTTTTTTTTTTTTTTAACTTGCCTGCCAAATCACAAAGTGAAATCAAACCTTTTTTGTCAAGAAAAAGTACGGTTATCAGTTTTGGTAATAAATATCCAGAATTTGATTTAACCGGTGAATAAACGCACAAGAACCATAATATATATATAATATATATTATATATATATATATATATATATATATATATATATATATATATATATATATATATATATTATATATTTATATATATATATATATTAATATATATATATATATATATATATATTCTTTCTTACCCTCAGGCAATACACATAAGCTGTAACAAGCTGTTAATAGGTTTCTAGGTCTGCTATGCAGATACAGTGGCAAAGTATTTGACAGCACACTTCTGTTCAGCTTGTGTTTGAAAAAGTTGTGGCCTCAAATCAGCCAAGTTCAAGGACTTTTATAGTACCGCACCCTCCCTCTCGGATGGCATGGGGTAAAAACGGCGTTAGGAATCTAAAATTGAAGTGATTTTTGCCTTCTTGTTCAATGTGCAAAACTTTTAATATTTAATATCTCTCTTAATTCTGAGCCGATTTTGATCATTTAAAGTTAGAATTATACTGTGAATTTATCTCTACCTTTGTATCTAATAATGGTTTAGTTAGCAAAATGCATTTAAATCTATGCAGACTTTAACTAACTAAATTGGGGACTACCCTGATGTATAGATGTCAATTTAAACGATTTTTCTCTATAATTGAACTACTATTCGAGGAAGTCTTTGCACGTACTCTCAAGTAACATTCCCGTTGTTGAAATATCTATATTTTTCCGTTTAAACATCTTTAGTCCTTAAGAAATTAAATAAATTCTTACTATCATTTACACAAAATGGGCCTCTATGTTAAGCCTAAAAGGTTTCATTATACACACTAGAGAATGGAGCGTTTTCATTGGTTATTGTATCGGTCCGTTTTCCTATAGTATTGCGTGCGGTAAATATGACCGTGGTGTAAGACAGACCAAAACACGACATAGTTGTATATTTAACTTTAAATTGTACATTGGTTGAAAAGGCTAATAATATAAATTGAATATGTTTCCCTTTACATCTACCATGTTTGAAAATGTTAACAGTATAGCTTGAATATGTTTACATTTACATCTACCATGTGGGAAAATGTTAACAATATGATTGAATATGTTTACACTTACATCTACACTGGTTGAAAATGTTAATAATATAGATTATGTACATCCTTTCTTTCATCATTCACTCCCTGCTCCCTATGGAACTTGGGACTACCTCTGCTTTTGGTCCCTCTGTAAAAAAAAAACTCGCAATAAAGCAGTCCCCAGCCCTGGCAGTTGTGGTTCATGAAATCATCATTCTGTATGCTGAGGTTGCCAGCCTCAAATGACTTGGACATTCAGTAGCAATTTTCATATATTAATATTCACATGTCACTATATACATATTAGTTCACATGTTAATAATTCAAAATATAGAATTTAAAATGTACAACTTACGACAATCTTTAGGCTCACAGACTGCTGGCTCAGAGAATTAGTTTAAGGCAGCTTGACGATGCCTCTTACATGTGGTCTGGGGTGTTGTTATTTTAGCAATAAGTTCCCACTTTTGACTTTGTGTTACAGTTTCCTCAGATTCCGGTTTTCCGTGTTAAAATATTAGCGTTTTCCTGTGCGTTTTCCTCAATATGCTCCAACAAGGTCCGGTCTGGTACTATTTTAACTCTGGCAAGGTCTGGTTGTCTTCTTCGCGCAAGGTGAATTTTCACAGTGTTCTAAACTGACTAAAGTGTCAGGTTATATTGCCAGGCTCCAATCAGAAATGTGGTTATTCCTATATCTTGAATGCCGGCCAATAGTTTCAAAACCTGTGTGTTTTGGTGGGGTAATTCAAAATATTTCCACTAGGAAATTTCTGTGTGTTAATGCAAAGGTCATTTCTTCCAAATATAGAATGAAAACTTTCAATCACTCTCTCGGCAATGTTTACAAATAACTTCTTATTTTATCTCAAGTAATATCTTCGCAACAATACCGCCGGAAGCTTATTACGACATTCCGACTGTTAAGTGCGTGTCTGTAATATATCCGCAGACGGGTAATTTATCGCCCGGCACGCCTTAAGTAAACCCAACGCTAGGTCGCTGACCGGCCCATCTGGGTTTTTACCCTGTGCCTAATCTTAGCAAAGCTGAGAAGCTTAAAGAAAACATGACGAATTATAACCGAAGGGAGTATACTGTGACTTGAAAATACCAAATATCTGCTTGACAGCAGAGAAAGAAAAGGTGCCAACCACTGAAATGGCACGTAATCAGTACTCACAACAAATGTAACTGACTACTGAAGGAGAGGAGAAGAGATCGACCCAATAATTCCGTCACAATAGCAATAACAACAACGTAATTGATTAGTAGGCACAATAATTTGTGAGCGTATACCCGACCAGATTTCTCATGTAATCGAGGCATGACGTGGCCCCCTGCCCCTCTCCCGTCCAACTATTTCCTCCGTCATGGAACCAGGTACACGTTTGCCAGGTAGAAGAAGTAATTTTATACCAAGGTGAAGGTGGATAAAAGCAAAGACGTTGACAAGTCTGTCAAGACGAAACCTGCATTAGCATGTTAGGATGAGAGCCGGGAATGTGAGTACTCCCCCCCCCCCCAATCCCTTCCACATACCTCAGGTGATATAACAAGTACCGCTCACGAATCCTCTTGATGTAGGATCAAGACCGACCTTAGACCGATTTAACCTACTTGATCCACGCGCTAACATGGTCCCACCACTCAGGTTCCCACTTCCAGCCATAGAAAAACTACAAGGAACGAAGATTATTTCCCATTAGGTATTGGAAATATATGCTGTTATACTGCATTCAAAATAAAACAATATCCATATTTATTAGCTATATTATTAAATGAAACGTGTGACAACAATAAGACTATAATCTTCAGTCCAGGGGCCCAACCAGAATTGTCCGAATCGGTCTCCACAGTTACTGAGGCCAACCATTTGTGGGATAACTGCATTTTAGTGGATTCTAGAACGAGTCAGAATTTAAATAATTAGCAAGGCATCATAGAGTGAAAATGTTCTAGGAAGCCTGTAGTTCTTTATGCGTGTTCTTCAGAAGACGTTTCTATTAGGGTTCACTAAATCTTCCGGGATATTATCCTTGAATTACAAGGAAGCTGCCTCGAGTAAAAGCTACAGTAGGAAAGGAAATGATCGTTTTGCTGAAGGTCAATGTGTGAGCCAGAATCCTAGATCTGTTGAGAGAACATCCGAAAATATCCGGAGCACTTAGCGACATCACAGCAACGTTTCTACATCAGCTCATGAAAGCTTGTCAGCTTCTAGCACGCTGGATAAAATAGTAAAAGGTGAAAGCTATAAATTAGCTGATAATTTTACCTCAGTTAAAGGTAGTCTGGAAGAGGGGTGCGCCGGTGACGTAGAAAGGTGTGCGCAGGTACCCAGTACCTCACATTTTCGCCAATTATTGTTTCGTGAGTCCACTTTCTCGTTAACCCACTTTCTCGTTAACCCATTCTCTGCCATCGTCTACTCCTGCTAGTATTGGTATCATTGCCACATGATCCATGGCACCCAGCTGCAAAAAGATTGGGAGTTCTTTCAACACACCCATCACTACCTGAGTTAACCATGTTTGAACCTGGAACTAAATGTAAATTTCCCAAAAGTGTGGCAGCCAAAAATGAGGCACGTTCCACCGTCACGATTTCAAAAGTTTCACCTGTTCCACTAAGCTCGCGCTTACTTTCTACACCTGGTTAAGATTTGAAGACAGCGCCATCTGTAAACTTTTCCCAGACTTCAGCAGCATGTGCCACATCTTAAAACAAAAGTACTGATCATTTCAAGAATCAACCCAAGGATCAAGTTCCGACAAATACAAACACGAAAAATCGACTAACCACGAGGGATCTCACAGAAAAGAACTTCATACTTCAAAACATTTTGTAGACAGTTTAGCAGTAAAAACAAAGATAATTTCGTGTGTAGCAGCCGGGCTACTGCGATAAACTCCAAACATGGAGAGAATTTAACAACTCTTTTAAACACGCACGTAACATCAACAACATGTTCAGATTGACCTACCAGATAGTTATTACTAAAACTGAGACAATAAATACCTCAATTTATACATTATGTAGACGAGGGACAGCAGACTTTTGCAAACAGCCGCTGTAGCGATAAACAAACAAGACAGCCGCTATAACAGTGTGCCCCGCAACCCCGTCAGCACGCGGCCGGCAGGAGATCAATTTGCGGACTGATAGCTACTGAGAAAACGCCTGTTATTTCTGGGACAGTGGATGTTTACGCGCGCAGTTCGAACCCACTGAACGCCCTCGATGAAGACACAGCGTCTAGTTTTGTGTTATCAGCGGTGATCAGTTCAAGAAACAGGGAACGCACTTGGATTATCGGTAACAACTGTTCAATTTTAAAACAAACCGACTTCATTGTGTTTTGTTAATACCGTGTGTCAGACAATGTGTGCACGCATTCAAGGAAACACCAAATGATAAATATAAGTGGATGGAAGCAGACATCATCATCATCAGTTGATAAACTCTTAATACAAGACCCTTGCCCTGAGCAAAGAGATAATGCTGAGAAATCTGAAGCTCGCTCGAACATCACCAGAGTTAAATACTGTGTTTGTTGTGTTGCTCGTGGTTCGAGTATGGAATGTCAACTTGACCTACGCAGTGGTGTGTAGACATAGATGGAGTGTATAATGTGCGAATGATAGGAAGAGTTCGTGGTGTTGACAAATGTTCTTTTCTCACACTCATGTATGGCTGGAAGTCATCGACACCAACGACTGTGTACCTTTACTAAAGTTTAATTGGACGTACACACTCGACAGCACAGATAGTGACAAATCACAGGTTGGCATAATACATCATGGTACAGTGGATAAATGGTCTTGCAATGTTATGTTACATGGGCACTTATGTAGAATAATAGTATAATGGACTGTCAGTAGCCAAGCACTCAGTATTGCCCATATATATATATATATATATATATATATATATATATATATATATATATATATATATATATATCAACTGAGTTTACTGAGAAAGCACGTCAGATTATAAACAATATCCAAGATGGCTTCTAGACCTAATCTCGTCTAGCGAAGATTCCTTAACATAATGTCCAGCACAGATTTTTCCATATAATTATATTGAACCGCTAGCAATGGGTTCTCATGTGTAGCAGTGATCTCTGGACTAATCAAGCGATAATACGGGCATCCCTTTTCTCTTCTTGAAAGTCACTACATGTTTGGTTCCAAGATGGCTTCACTCGTGAGCTGTCACTCACGTTTGGATACAGATAATGAATCTGTCCTAAAGTTAGTCATTCATTAAACATTTCATTGCTCTGTAGATTTGATCATGAACAATTGACTGCATTCTACAGGATATAGTGCTGCTAGGAATCAGAATCGTTTTTTTTCATCTAGTTAGATGTATCCTCTCAGACGTACAAATCATCCCTATCGAAAAACGGTGGCTTCGTACGAGAGTTCAAAAGAGTATCTTTATTACCTTGGTTTTTCAGAAATATGAGTTTGCCATTCCTTGGCAATAAGAATGAACACTGGGGTAAAGCATACACGATAGGTCTAGACGACTATCACTTTCCCCAAAAACCACTGAGATCACTTTTTCCCCGGCGTCAAGCCGACATAGAAAAAAACACAGCCCATCATCAGGGCGAAGCCAAAACACACCTCTCTCGCGACACATCCGCCGAACAGCCTTTGACCTCTCTAGAGACAACAGAACATATAGTTCGACTTAGATATGTAAAGATATACAGATATAAGACAGATTCGTCCTACACAGACAAACAATACACATAAATTCAGGCCATAGATATTCTGAAGCAAGAACAATCTATTACTACCCAAACAAAGAATAAATCGCAGTAAAACTGGATTCATCCGCGGAGTTCGATCGAAAGAGACGGCACAACTTTCAAGGGAAGTAACTCAATAATGACTTTCCCTTAAGCACTAAAAAATATCTATTTTGTTTACAAAATATTTGCGAACATAACAAGTATATCAATGTATAATATTGTAAGATATCAAAGACTGCACGTAACACGCTCATTAGCGCATGTAAACAGGAAAAATGGCGTGGCTTCACAGTGAGTCTACAGACAGCGAACTGCGTGGTTTTTGCGTAGCAAAATTATGAACCTAGATGGGGAAGCAAAGGTGGTCGGATCACTGTGGCTATATTTACATATATATGGGACACTGATCACTACTCCCGTCAGAGTCTGGGGTCGCTTTGCTGTCGGGTTTCCCGCACGACTAGTCAGAAACAATCACCAGCTCTTGCAGTAGTGGTTCATGCATATACTATTTTCATTGGTTGAGGTTGCCAGCCTTGTATATAACCACTTAGCAAGTAACCTTTAGAATTTACATTAGTAAATAAATTGTTTACACTTACACCAAAATTTTGGGAATACACAATCTCCTTGCACAGATTTAGACTGGACACAGCTCTGTATTAGATGCTTCGAAATCACTTTGGTCTGGAAATTAGAGTTAATTCCTCTGACGGCGGGTGTTCTGCGAAATCGTGGCCTGGGAAAACTGTTGTTTAATTCCTCTATGACTTGGTCTGGGAAATTAGAGTTAATTCCTCTGACGGCGGATGTTCTGTCAAATCACCTGGGCCTGGGAAAACGTTTGTTAAATTTCTCTATGACTTGTGATCAAATTCCTAGGATTCCAGTCTTGTTAATTAAAGTCATGGCCCCTTTAAGTTTCCAGTCTTGTATTAAAAATGCGGGTTTACTTGTGAATTCCAAAGTGGCCCAATTTGAGAATTCCACTTAGAAATTCCACAACTATAAGTAACAGATCGATTATCTGTTACTTATAGTTGTGGAATTTCTAAGTCCAATGTCTCCTTTTTCTTTCTGGCTTTTAGAAGTTGCTGATATGACTTGTGCGCTGCAGTCTTTTTGTGTGATCTGTGTCTGTGTTTTCATCACACTATATTCTCAGTTCTTAGTGCACATCACAGATTGCACTTCCGACTAGTGTGCCAATAAAATACATTCAGCTCCTTACAATGAACCAATCCAGTCGAATCTCTTTCAGCACTACGTGGGTAGGGGCGTTTTCTCAAATTTGAAAAATACCCTCACGTGTTTCACATTAAATTTAATGTCTACGCGTGACCTCTTTCAGTGATCTCATATCGTTGCGTCAGACTTCCGCCGGCATCTTGTGCACAACTCGTAAACACCATCTGTGAACTCATTTGATGTCCAGATGCTACCTATCGCCGTGAAACGATAAACGCATCTACCACCTGTATAATCTGCCCACCTCAGACGGCTATCTCAGACAGACAATATTGGCTCCTATAGATGTTGATCGGGCGAGACCGTCTTTTCATAATAAGAATCTCGCTCGCTGACCGGTGATAATGACTGGGTATTGTTACGATAATACCCCAGTTCACCTGGCGGAGCGTAAATAAGTCTGAGGAGTGGTAAACAAGATGAAGACCGTCCCCTAGCAAATACTTCCGTATGGGAGTGGAATGTTAGAGACTTTTCCCTACTGGAATAAGCATAGAGAGTAAAATAATGGTGCATAAAATATGCCACATAATAATGACAGGGGAGAGAAAAAAAAGAAAATATAACTCGCATGGGACTGTAATACAATCCTGCCGGAGTGGACTTGAGATCGCATAACCGTTTTGTCACAGTCTAAAATTATCCTGAGAAACTACATCTCTGTTGGCTCCAACGGTCTTTTGGCTTTTTATTTTTATTTTTTATTTATTTTTTTAAAATCTCAATATCCAGAACTCAATTCCACACAGTAACATTGGTTCGATGCAACAATTCAAAACCGTTTTCTTGTGTTCAGTAACAAAGATTTGTTACTAATGGTGTTCCTTAGTTCTTGTTTTTTTTTTAAATCTCAGTGGTGTATTTTCATCTGAGATAAAAAATTGTGCCCAGGTATTAAAAACTCTGTGTGTTTTTAAAGTTCCGTTTATCATTACTGCGTAGTTTGGTGAGGTGACTAGTTGGGATATAACTATTGTTACTGTGTTCTTTGCTGTTCAGGGTGAGTCATTTTGTTCGCATTCTCCTTTACTACCATATCTAGCATCTTCTTCTTTTTCGTTTTCTGCTACTCATAATTTTGGGTACTTTTTGTTTTGTTTTGCGATTTGCTGTCAGGCAACTTTGCGTCCATCCTTTTTGTTTATTCCATATTATTTAAATGAAAATTGGTATATTTTTTTCATATAACTTATTAATCCCCTTCATACTGTCAGGGGAAAGAATGTCCCTTTTTGCCTAGTTATAACCTTTTTTTTTTTTAATTGTTACAGTTTAGTTTTAAAATACTTACACGTTTAACCTAAAAAAAAATTAAATAAATATTTTTTTTAAAAAGTAGTTCAACAATAGATACTGCCGTAAGTAAGCGAAGTGTTACAGACTTCAGTATAGTAGTTCTCAACACTACCAGGTCGGGTGACTAGTTCCGTTCTTCGCTGCCTTTGTCTTCCCTAACTCAAGAGCAGGAGTCATGTACCCATTTACAGCAGGGTAGACTTTAGCGTGATGCTACCAGGTTTCTATCTCGGAACCCGGGTAACTATGTCGCGAGAGGCAAGTAGATCTTTAGGCGACTGCTGGGAAGAAAAAGACATTTTTAAACTAGGGATCTCTCCCGCCGTCATTTAAAATCTCGGCGCCCACGTGATCAAAGGTACTTTATCTGCATTCCCAATGAAAACTCTCGAGCTGGCCTACTAAAATATATTTGTAAACTGCATGAGATAGTCACGTGATCTTTTCTTTGTAAGGTTAATCATTCACTCCTATCCCCCCCCCCCAAAAAAAAAAATTACACACACACGTGTATATGTATTTATGTATGGTAGATCTTTAGAGGGCACACACACGTGTATATGTATTTATGTCTGGTAGATCTTTAGAGGGCACACACACGTGTATATGTATTTATATCTGGTAGATCTTTAGAGGGCTGAGTGTTACTAAAGTACATCCCTAAAGCTCCTGGGTTGCCTACCCCTGCTTTAAAGTGTTTGCCTACTTGCGGTCAGGCACGCATCATCCAACCTACACAAAAGTTCGTCGGTTATATCAGAGCGCAGTTCACAAAAGGAAAAAACAACAAACTAAAATCCAGCGTTGATAAATACTACGTCCTGAAGAGGAGTTACTAGAAGTGTCAATCCGTTAGGATGATTGTAGCGAGAGGAAAGATATAATGATGGTGATAATATCCAGGACAATTAGATGTATCAGATGATACCAGGATAGTGCCAGATAAGAGATTGGTCTTACAAGAAATACCCCATTCTCTGAAAAGAGTAATGGTGTATCGACATCAAAGGTATAGTCAAGCTGTATAGGTTCCTAGATGATATGGTAATGTACTATCTGGATTTCTATGTTCTCCTCTCCAGACTAACCTTAGACAATGACTCTGCTAGGGGTAATTAACTACACATCAAGAACTTTGAACCAAATTTAAATAATTCACTGAAGACTCTGGGTACAATTTATTTATATACAAGATCTTTTCTTCTTTGTTCTTTGTTAATTTTCAAATAAAATCCAATTGATTGCAAAATAAAATATATTTCACTTACATAACACATTTACAGTTAATTTCGTAAACTAATATAGTTCGTATTCAACTGTTCTCTTGCTTCGTGATAGAATCTGTCTCTCTTTTGTGCTTTCTTGTATAGAATAGCAATGTTACTTTATGATACAGCCATCATGACTCATATGACTGTCGAATGTCTTCTATCTACACCACAGTCTTGATCTCATCATAACATAATTTATTCGTAGGTGGGTATATGGTATTTGAAAATTGAAGAGTAGCCCAATACTGAGCTACTTATCTGAAACAAAGTCCTTTCTAGGCCTCGTACAGCAGTATAATTGGATAGAACCCCACCACTGCGGGTCCTCCACTCGTCACGATGACACAGTTAATACTGGCAAAGGCTCTGACAAACTTGAGCATCTAATTGCTGACTTGGTTACTATAGAATTTGTATGACACTCAGGGCAGGATATAACCTGAAACATAATATACAACCTACGTAGTATCGCTCATTGTCTCCTTAGCCTGTCAGGAGGTATAATGAGACAGTTCAGACAAGCTGTGGTTAATCACAAGAGACATAGTAAGTCATAAATAACACAATTCGTTCACGTTCCAGCACAATATTTCAGTAATTCACTTGTTACAGTTCTGTCCATGATTTGCTTCTTTAAAATCATATGGGCCTTATGGTAACCATTTTGTCATATATCAAATAATACAGAAAATAAATCTGTTATAGTCATTCCTTCTTCCAGTTTAGAAGTCCTTTCCAGCAAGCATAATATCTTTAACGCGCTCTCCACAACCAACTAGCTCAATCCATTCGTTCTACTGATTTATTACACAATTAAACTAAACCAACACACTTCGGGTTTTCCTCCAGAAAAAGCACAATGATTCTACACATACCAATATTCTCTAAGCACACTATATATATTTTTATTATAATTTATAATAACTATACTTATATATATATATATATATAATATGTATATGTATTGATAATATATTTACATATATATATATTTTTTTAATTAACATCTCGCTTACCCTCAATCACAGACAGGCTTTTAATGGTTACACAGTATGCTCACACTTCTGCAGATGGCAAAGGAGTTGATACAAATGCCGTGTCTGTTGTTTGAATTAGGCGGCGAGTGCCTTCCGTTCTCTCCTTATATAGTGGATTAGCGGATTTACGAGATGACAACTAGGCCAAGGTATTTTTCATTCACACAAACAGTGTAGGTTTTGGCAAAGTGTGCTCCAATGCAAAATCCAAAATATGTCGGGAGTCCTTATTTCTGCACCGATTTCCTCCATCTTAGGCTTATTTTACTCATATGAATGAGCTCTATCACTATGGATATCCACTTTATCCTGTAGTTTATCCGACTATTCACTGGAGCAGTCGAAACAGGGAAAAACACAACATGGTTCATGTTCCACTGTCTTCTATTCATAATAACTTCGGCTCTACAACACATCCAGCGAATCTATTGCTATCTGCCTAAGGCTAATGATCCCTATTATCGAACTGGGTCCTTCTTTAACTAGGTACTCCATGATTATTTGCACACTGCCTTCCGAAATATTATCAACATCTACACTTTCGTTGTCTCCATGTTTACTAGCCTAGCGTATCCTCCGAAACTACGTGTACCAATCTGGCGTTTCATTGGTCAGTTACATCCACGGGGTTTGCGCGGTGATAAATTCTGAATGATGCCGAGATATGATTCAGACTTCATTACAGTGATGTAGCGCTACTCCTACAGAATACTAGCTATTTTTTTTTCAAAATTTCCCTCGTGATCTGTTCAACCTAGACACAAGTCCCTTCGGTTATATTAGCGCGCATATCCGAATATAAAAGATCTTTTGGTATTGTTTGTTTTTAATATACAATTTTTTCCTTGTTTTGGTGAGGCGCGACGTTCAACCTAGACACAAGGTCCGTTGGTTATATTAGGGCGCATGGCCAAATATAAAACACCTTGCGGTCTGTTTTTGACTGCTTGACGTGGTCTTGTAGAATGTGGCTGGATACAAGAAAACGTCCGGCGTTATAAGGACGCCTATACATACTCATTCATTCGTCACCCATTGGCTCGCAAAGGAGCATATGCCTTTAATAAATTTGTGCCATGTGCTACTGTCCTGTGTCAGATGCTACTGTCCTGTGCCAGGTGCTACTGTCACGTGTCATCCGGTTATATCTTTCCATGTTTTCTTTATCACTTTAATGTATGTCTCCAGTTCTCTTGTCTGTGGGGTTTTTTTCGATCTCCGTCTACCTGTATTAAACAGGAGATTTCAGAAACAGGACTACCTTGTGATACTTATCATTAGGTTTTATTTGTCCAGTCCGTCGCCAGAGTCTTCTCATCTCATGTACCACTGACACTTGTCAGATTCTTGTCATGAATTCCACATTGGTCATCTCGCTATACCATTTTAACCCTTATATTCTACGAAAACCAACGGGCTGATCACCCATTTGCCAGTCACTTCGATTACGGAAACAACAGCAGATGGATTGATTTGCCATTGCCCTAAAGACGCCAATAGGCGTGATGGGAAACAATGGCAAAGAAAACCTATCTGCTGTTGCCCTAAGACGCCACTAGGCGTAATGGCCACTGACTGCTTTGACGGTCGGTGGCTAAGGACGGAAGAAGAGAAGAAGAATTCTACGAAAGAACCCACTTAAGAAAGTCTGTCACGTCTTCCTTGTTTTTTTTGTAGGCGACCTCCAAGTTTCAGAGCCATACAATAGGACGACCTTGACATTTGATCTTGTCATAAAAATTCAGTCATATTTTACACACCCATCTATTTGTGAAAATCTGTAACGTCATGTTTTTTCTCTCTCCGTGTTTCAGAGCCATACATTTTGACAGACTTGATATTTCACTTGAAGACATTTGACAGTTCAGTCCTTACATGTAGTGTGAACGTTATTTCCAAGTAATATATTCTGTACACTACACACTTCCAAAGTACGCGTCTTATCTCCTCTACAGTTATCACCAATGTGGATTTCGATAGCCTACTAAGGGTGACTTCCGATCGGGTTTTTAAGTTTACTGTTTGTGCCTGGTGACAAGTGACGTCTCGCTTAGGCAACGTCTTAACACGTGCCTGAGCTTGTTTACCTGTCTAATCTCTTAACTCTAGACTCCAGGTTTAGATAAAGGTTTACCAGGTGCGGGTGGCGTGACAGTTAGGCCGTTGCTGTACACAGGAAAAGGTTAGGGAACCCTCGTTCGAAATTTGCATCAGACCTGACAGTCGTGTGTACCTGTACGATAATGTTTCCTCCTTCCTGTCCCATTTAACTTGTGAAGCTTGAGCGCCCCATTATGACCCATCATTTATAACTATGCCCCGTGTAACTCCTGGTGGTTTCTTAAGAGACAATGAAAGGATAGGACTATTGCACTCCAGGCATGTCGTACAAGGCGTTTAATATAAGGTTGTGCGTGGGACTGGTAAGCTCATAATGTCAAACAAATTGTCACAGAAACTACAACTACAAGAGCACGTGACTGTTTGGTGCTGGCTTCCTGTAAGGGAATCTGCTGTCATGATGGCTTCATGCTCCTCAACGAGTGCAAGGGAAAATAGTGTCCCTATGGCATTGATAGCGACTGCTCCATCTCCGCTCTGGCATTGATAGCGACTGCTCCATCTCTGCTCTGGCATTGATAGCGACTGCTCCAGCTCCGCTCTGGCATTGATAGCGACTGCTCCAGCTCCGCTCCGGCTCCGACTTTGCTCCGACTCAAATTATTATTTTCAGGAAAAGGTCAAGGATCTCGTTACACGCCTATTGAGGCACACTAGGGGTGATGTGGTCGTAAAGGATCTCGTTACACGCCTATTGAGGCATATTGGGAATACGGTGTTAGGCCCATATTTTTCTTGACCATCGGCACACTAGGGGTGATGTGGTCAGCATCACGCCGGCCGCCTTAACCTTCCCAGAGTTCCTCTGGTACCCAATTCATGAGGCTGGGTCGACCCAGGAGCCGTTTGCGGTCTAAAAAAAATCCCATCTCAACTGGGGATCGAACCATGGACCATAGAGCTAGGAAGGCAGTGCACTAACCACTGCGCCACCGTGGCTCCTGTTTTAATGATAAGTTGTAAGAAATTGCACAATGGACAAGAAACGTTCTTTATTCAAGAATTTTAAAACAGTTTGAATGTTACTTAAGCGAGAATCTTTCCACCAACCTTACATTTATAATTCATTCTGTGCCTTAAAAATTCAAACGTAAAGACGTCATTGAGATCTATTTCCGTAAATCGACTATCAATCATGCTGGCAGATTGGAATTTGTTGTTGATGTATGGCTGAATTTGTTGTTGATGTATGGCTGAATTTGTTGTTGATGTATGGCTGAATTTGCTTCTACTTTTATTACAATCAAATGTTCTTGTTTAGTTTTGTGTTGTTTTATTTTTTGTCATTGCCTTTCAAACGTAATAAACAAACAGAGTATTACATTTTGATTTCGTAATGTATCTGCTTGTATATACTAGCATTATTAGCGTAAGACTTACGCCTTAAGCCCCGTGACTCATTAATTCCTATTATTATAATAATATTTTTGTTAAAATAATATATGTAAACTTGGAACTTGTAAACTTGGGGCGATCGGCAGCTTCATCCTCCCAGGCTGCTATATTTATGTCCAGTACTTTCATGTCTCTCTTGCAGACATCTCTGAACCTCAGCTGCTGTCGCTTGACTGTTCTTTTTCTCTCTGCCAGTTGTCCGTAGAAAAATATTTTTGGTGATACAACCATCATCCATGCGGCAGATATGGCCAAGCCAGCGTAGTCTAACCAGTGTATACATACTTTGAAGGCCAGCACATGACAGCACTTAGATATTTGTCACTTTGACCTTCCACGACATACCAAAGATGTGGCTAAGACACCGTAGATGAAAGGTAACATGTCTATAATATTCTTTAAAAAAAATACAACCATTGAGCATTCACCGTGAATAAAGAAGACAACACCAACCATCATATTCTAGAAACACACATGTATTATGATTTTGTAAACTGCTGCAGTTAGCATCACTTGTGGAAATTACAGCGTGATCTAACCCATTAGCATGAAATTGAGTCTCGTAAGAGTGCTTACTGAACTGGGCGGGGGAATAATGGGGGAGGAGTGTTGGGAGGGCCATCACGACACCTCACACCATGAGAGCCGGCTCAGCATACACACATACAGAACATGCAGACATATACGCACATACACAAAGACATAAACACATACACACATGCTCAGAACATGCATAGACACATACACACGACACAAACACATACACACATGCAGAACCTGTATAGACACATACACAAAGACATAAACACATACACATGCAGACATAAACATACACACATGTAGAACATGCATATATACACGAACAGACATAAACACATACGCACATATAGAACACGCATAAATACATAAACATGGACACATTAACGGACACGAGATTTATTCACCAAAGGAACAGCAATAAACGCGATCTTAAGAAAGTCGATTTACAACAGTCGGATGGCTATAGAAAGACCATAAACTTAAGGCGAAGATAAAGCGTTTGATTGTGTTAGCAGAGATAAACTGTGGGCGGTGCAGAACCGTAAAGAAGAATCCCGGGACAAATGTGAGACTATGTAGGTGCATACATTATACAGACGTTCATAATTGCGTGATGTCAACAGGTATGACAAAGTGAATTAGAATATTATAAGGTATTCACTTGTAACATTTATTAGCTATATGGATTAAATGTCCCGTCTGCTTTCCCGGGGTCTCTGAGAAATAATAAGCCTACTGTCACAGTTGCCTCCCCTTGCTCTGCAGTAGTGGTCCAACAGTAGCCAGAACCTAGAGAATCTAATGTGGGTCTTCAAAGGTGTCTACCTTCGCACAAGATTACTCTTGGCAGAGTTGTAGACAGAAGGATAATGATGCTTCTACATCGAGGGCGTTTCCACAACATATTTCAGAAGTCAAGCACAATGCTGAATGAGTCTTAGCACGTGACCTACCGCCTTTTGTGAAGGATTATGTTATAATTAGCTCTTTCAAGCCCCCAGCTGATTTAACTCAGCGAAATTCCTTTTATTAGCTCGATACACACACACACACACACACACACATATATATGTATGTATATATATATATATATATATATATATATATATATATATATATATATATATATCAGCAACCCTGAGCCCATATCAGTAAGGAATCAGCAACTGGAACAGACAGATGCCTTCACATACCTAGGATGCATAGTAACACCAGATGGCGGAGCAAGCAAAGACATAAACAACAGAATGAACAGAGCAAGAACAGCCTTTTTTAGTCTAAATAACATCTGGAAGTCCTCTCAGTAAAGCACAAGCACAAAATTAGAATTATATTAGAGCTGTGTGCTTTCTGTGCTTCTCTATGGCGCGGACTGCTGGAGAGTTACAGAGAAGGAAATGTCGAAATTGTCCTCTTTTCACACAACATGCCTAAGAAAAATTCTCCGAATCTTTTGGCCGAATACCATGACCAACCAAGATCTGCTTACTCGGAGCAAGCAAGAGGACATGCACACCATCATAGCTGGCAGACGCTGGAGCTAGGATGGCCATGTCCTCAGAAGAGACCCCGATGCCATCACAAGAACAGCTATGCTATGGACCCCTGGAGGAAAACGAAAGAGAGGCCGACCAAAAATAACTTGGCGGAGGACTGTGGAGGCTGAGATGCAAAGAATGAACCAGAGATGGGGCACTGTACGAAGGATGGCCGTCGACCAAGCAAAGTGGAATCAATTTGTTGTTGCCCTACAAGACGCCACCAGGCGTAATGGCCACTGACTGCTTTGACGGTCGGCGGCTAAGGATCAAAGAAGATATATATATATATAGATATATATATATATATATATATATATATATATATATATATATATATATATATATATATATATATATATATATATATATATATATAATAGAGGTTCTGGATCATACATATGCCCTTCTCTCTGTAATGATTAATTCAACTATGAATTTGTCAAAATCAACATATACAAATTTAATGATCTATTACTTTGAAACAAATGTAAATAAAGATGACCGGTGATTATGAAAAATAATATGGTTTCTTCACCGAAAAGATTTTAGGCTTGATGAATTTTGAAAAAAATAAAGTTGGGTTGTTTTCTTGGCCTGTTAAAATTGTGACTTGCCAAAATGCTAAAGTGCCGATGTTGTTTTTCCGTACATTCGTCTCCGTGGTGAGGGCACGTTTCCAGATCAGTTCAGGAAGTAACCGCTCGGGTCAAGGCAAGAATCTCCAGGTGTCGATTTCAAGATTTGAACCGCACTCTAGTAGTCCAGTGAAAGGTCTCTCCGGATTGTACCACAATTAGTCGGTCGCCTCGTACTGGTACCACGAACTCACCAATTGAGAAATCTTAGACTTCTTGCTCAGTAGAACAGTCTTGGCAGCTTAACACAGATGCCTCGAACACACGTCTGGGGTATTATTTCTATTTCAGAATCCCTCTGTGACTTGTGAGTGGTCCTGTAGAATTCCTGGTTCCATATTAATGTTGGCGAGTTTCTACTGATGTACAGAGTTGCTCTTAATACTTTTTGTCCGGTCCTATAAATTAAGAATCCAACTCTATTCTTTTCTGTGGCAAGGTCCGAGCTGTCTACGTTGACGTTTTCGGGAATGCAGTGCCATATGTCAAATTTTCTTTACGTTACATCGTAAGTTCCTGGCCTACGCTTCCACCTGGCAAACTCCCAATAAGCGCGGTTGTTTATTGGCGCCTCAAATGCCAGCCAATACATTCAAAGTTCATATTATGAAAACTTTTCCTCATGTAGTATTCTGTATATGACTCATGCATTTGAAAATTGCAAACAGTCATCCTCCGTATATGGAGTTGCTACATTCGACAATTCTTGGTAATGTTTACGTAACAACTTCTTACATTTTTCCTGATCATTACCAAGTTGTCCAGAAGTTTCCTTACATCATTCGTCCTGCTCGCTCTTCCAGATGTCTTCCAACATTGCGTTTATCTATAATCACCTAACCCTGCTGTCGAGTTGGAAGTAATTATGCAGCCTTAAGCAAACACTTCATGCTCGCATTTACCTGGATTCAATGTGGTATTATCACGTTTTAGGGACTCAATTAATCTCTTGGGGATGGGCGATACGCTTGTCTGGCCCTGTCATGCATCGAAGCATGAAACGTGAACAATGACAGTAGGGAAAAAGAGTGTTCTACCAATAGAATAGTGTACTTAATTCAGTACGCACAACAAATGCAGTTCAATACTGCCGGAGAGGAGAAGAGAGCGCACAAATTATGTCACACCTACTGTTCCTCAGGCACCGTTGTATAAGGCGATTAATATGAGGTAGTGCACGAGGCTGGCAATGTCAAACAAATTTCTACAGTAACCATGGCAACAGGAGCAGCGCTTAAGTGCAGGGATGTCAGGTGCAGTTGTAGCTCCATGCTTAATAAGGATTGAGAAAGGAAATGATCATGATTATATCAATCATTTTTGTGACCCCAGTAATGATGAGAATAAGTGCCACCAATGTTGTGACCCCGGTAATGATGAGAATAAGTGCCACCAATGTTGTGACCCCAGTAATGATGAGAATAAGTGCGACCAATGTTGTGACCCCAGTAATGATGAGAATAAGTGCGACCAATGTTGTGACCCCAGTTATGATGAGAATAAGTGCGACCAATGTTGTGACCCCAGTAATGATGAGAATAAGTGCGACCAATGTTGTGACCCCAGTAATGATGAGAATAAATCGACCAATGACTGTCATGTTCTTCTACTTTCACCTGTCAGCTCCCCAAGGAGCATATGCCTTCAACAACTAAAGCCAAGTCTTCCTGTCCCGTGCCATCAGCTCACGGTGTTTCCAGGACCTCCTTGTCCCCACTTTATGTCTCTCTCCAGTTCTTTTCTACATGTATTCCTTGATTGCCAGATGACGCTAGGACAAACATCCCTTAAAGGTGTGGGTTAACTTTTGCACCTTGGCAGGTGTATAGACAGTTTGGAGGAACAGTCAGTCATATCAGAATAAGAATACAAACGGCAAGAGCTTTCATTGCATTGAGAAATATATGGAAGTCAGAAACTACGACCTGTCAGAAACTATGACATGTCAGAAACTATGATCTGTCAGAAAACTATGACCTGTCAGAAACTATGACCTGTCAGAAAACTATGACCTGTCAGAAACTATGACCTGTCAGAAAAGTAAGAATCTTCAAGTCAAATGTCAAGACAGTTCTATTGTATGGTTCTGAAACATGGAGAACAACAAAAACGAGCTACAGACTTTTATAAATGGACGATTAAGTAGAATAGAGGGATTAAAGTGGTATGACAAGATGACTAATGTGGGGAACTGATGACAAGATGACTAATGTGGGGAACTGATGACAAGATGACTAATGTGGGGAACTGATGACAAGATGACTAATGTGGGGAACTGATGACAAGATGACTAATGTGGGGAACTGATGACAAGATGACTAATGTGGGGAACTGATGACAAGATGACTAATGTGGGGAACTGATGACAAGAACCAGACAAGTACCAGTGGAACAAGAGATGACAAGAACCAGACAAGTACCAGTGGAACAAGAGATGACAAGAACCAGACAAGTACCAGTGGAACAAGAGATGACAAGAACCAGACAAGTACCAGTGGAACAAGAGATGACAAGAACCAGACAAGTGCCAGTGGAACAAGAGATGACAAGAACCAGACAAGTACCAGTGGAACAAGAGATGACAAGAACCAGACAAGTGCCAGTGGAACAAGAGATGACAAGAACCAGACAAGTGCCAGTGGAACAAGAGATGACAAGAACCAGACAAGTACCACTGGAACAAGAGATGACAAGAACCAGACAAGTGCCAGTGGAACAAGAGATGACAAGAACCAGACAAGTACCAGTGGAACAAGAGATGACAAGAACCAGACAAGTGCCAGTGGAACGAGAGATGACAAGAACCAGAGAAGTGCCAGTGCAACAAGAGATGACAAGAACCAGACAAGTAGCACTGGAACAAGAGATGACAAGAACCAGACAAGTGCCAGTGGAACAAGAGATGACAAGAACCAGACAAGTACCAGTGGAACAAGAGATGACAAGAACCAGACAAGTGCCAGTGGAACGAGAGATGACAAGAACCAGACAAGTGCCAGTGAAACAAGAGATGACAAGAACCAGACAAGTACCACTGGAACAAGAGATGACAAAAACCAGACAAGTGCCAGTGGAACAAGAGATGACAAGAACCAGACAAGTACCAGTGGAACAAGAGATGACAAGAACCAGACAAGTGCCAGTGGAACAAGAGATGACAAGAACCAGACAAGTACCAGTGGAACAAGAGATGACAAGAACCAGACAAGTGCCAGTGGAACGAGAGATGACAAGAACCAGAGAAGTGCCAGTGCAACAAGAGATGACAAGAACCAGACAAGTAGCACTGGAACAAGAGATGACAAGAACCAGACAAGTGCCAGTGGAACAAGAGATGACAAGAACCAGACAAGTGCCAGTGGAACAAGAGATGGAAACCATGACAAGAGTGAACCAGATGAAAGAACCAGACAAGTGAACAAGAGATGACAAGAACCTGACAAATGCCATGTGAAACAAGAGATGACAAGAACCAGACAAGTGCCATGTGGAACAAGCGATGACAAGAACCAGACAAAGTACTACTGGCACAAGCGATGACAAGAACGAGACAAAGTACCACTGGAACAAGAGATGACAAGAACCAGACAAAGTACTACTGGCACAAGCGATGACAAGAACCAGACAAAGTACTGCTGGAACAAGAGATGGCAATAACCAGACAAATTACTACTGGCACATGAGATGACGAGAACCAGACAAAGTACTACTGGAACAAGAGATGTCAAGAACCAGGCAAAGTACTACTGGAACAAGAGATGGCAATAACCAGACAAATTACTGCTGTCACAGGAGATGACGAGAACCAGACAAAGTACTACTGGAACAAGAGATGACAAGAACCAGACAAAGTACCCACTGGAACAAGAGATGAGAAGAACCAGACAAAGTACTACTGGAACAAGAGATGACAAGAACCAGACAAAGTACCCACTGGAACAAGAGATGACAAGAACCAGACAAAGTACTACTGGCACAGGAGATGACAAGAACCAGACAAAGTACTACTGGCACAAGCAATGATGAGAACCAGACAAAGTACTACTAAAATAAGAGATGACAAGAACCAGACAAAGTACTACTGGCACAAGCGATGACGAGGACAAGACAAAGTACTATTGGAACAAGAGATGACAAGAACCAGAGAAAGTACTACTGAAACAAGAGATGACAAGAACCAGACAAAGTACTACTGGCACAAGCGATGACGAGAACCAGACAAAGTACTACTCGAACAAGAGATGACAAGAAGCAGACAAAATTCTACTGGAACAAAAGATGACAAGAACCAAACAAAGTACTACTGGCACAGGAGATGACAAGAACCAGACAAAGTACTACTAGAACAAGCGATGACAAGAACCAGACAAAGTACCCACTGGAACAAGAGATGACAAGATCCAGACAAAGTACTACTGGAACAAGAGATGACAAGAACCAGACAAAGTACTACTGGAACAAGACATGACAAGAACCAGACAAAGTACTACTGGAACAAGAGATGACAAGAACCAGACAAAGTACTACTGGAACAAGAGATGACGAGAACCAGACAAAGTACTACTGGAACAAGAGATGACGAGAACCAGACAAAGTACTACTGGAACAAGAGATGACAAGAAGCCACTGGACACATACTGAGGAAACCTGTTGATAGCATTATCAGGTAGGGCTTCTGGAATCCCCACAGCAGGAGAAGTAGAAGAAGACCAAAGAACACATGAGAAAATGGCTAGAGACAGAAATAAAAATGACGAGTAAGATTTAGGAAGACTTGCAGCTGATGTCACTCGCAACTGGAGGACGTGACATGAGTTTGGATTTCTATATATAACTTGTCCTTGGTTGATGCAGGTCGACATGCCAAGAATCGTGATGCGTTCAGAGCTGCTGTAAAGGAGACAACGTTCTGGAGAGAATACGTCACATGATGCTTTATATATATATATATATAATAATAATAAATTCTTTAAGCACCAAACACGGCGCATAAGGCAGAAACCAGTGTTCTCCAGGTTGTTCGTTGTGACGCCATTCTGTATTCCCTTTATTTGTTCTAAACACAACATCTTGCATTGTCATATAGCGCTTTGATTATATTCACATATTTTGTTGGAAAACCATAGATTGTAAGTATCTTCCACAATGATGGGCGGTGTAGACTATCAAAGGCTTTTTGAAAATCGACGAAGGTGATAATAAGTGGCGATTGCCTTTCCACTGATTCTTCTATAATTGTTCTTAGTGTGAATATTTGATCAATACATGATCGTTTCGGCCTGAAACCCGCTTGTTCTTCTCTGATCTTTTCGTCAGCATGCAATTTAAGTCTTTCTAACATCATGCAACATAATAATTTTCCAGGTACTGATAATAGAGATATACCACGCCAGTTATTACAGTCTGATAGATCACCTTTCTTCGGTAACTTTACAATAATACTGTCTTTCCATTGTTGTGGTGGTTGTTCTTCTCTCCATACTTCATTTATAATATCTAAAATTCTCAAGAGGTTGTTGTCATTAACTGCTTTAATCATTTCCCCTGAAATTTCGTCAACTCCAGCAGCTTTAAAATTTTTAAATCTTTTAACGGCTTGTTTGATCTCGTCCAGCGTGAATTCATCACAAGTTATTGGCAAGGTGGTTGTGGGTGTTTCATTATTAAAATCAGGTGTTACTGTTGGTGGTGGTCTGTTTAGCACCTCCATGAAGTGCTCAGCCCATCTCTTCATTTGTTCTTTTTCTGTTGGTATTGAATTCCCTAATTTACCTTTAACAGGTGTTTCCATAGCAGTAGGCTGGTGACATAGTTGTTTTGTAATTTGATAAAGGCACCTACTATTACCAGTTCTTGCAGCATTTTCAGCTTCTACGGCCAGTTCATTGATGAAATGTCTTTTATCTCTTCGAGTTTTTGTCTTCACTTCTTTATTTAACAAGTTATAAGTTAGTTTGCAAGATTCAACTGCATTATGTGTACTTGCCGCTAGTAGTTTAAGTTTTGCTGTTTTCCTTTCTTGTATTTTATCCCAAGTATCTTCTCTCATCCATTTTTTCTTTTTATGTACTAGGTATCCGGTGGTCGCTACTGCTGCTTCTGTCATTGCTGTTCTCAGTTGTTCCCATTTAGTATCGATTGTCTTGGTGGTGATATCATTGTCAATTTTGCCTAAAGCATCGAAATAGTTGTTCATTTTGACATTATATTCCTCCTTTATATCATTTGATTGCAGTCTGTGTACATCTATTCTTCTATTTTTATTCTGAGAATATATATATATATATATATATATATATATATATATATATATATATATATATATATATATATATATATATATATATATATATATATATATATATATATATATATATATATATATATACTCGTATATATATACGAGTATATATATACGAGTATATATATACGAGTATATATATATATATATATATATATATATATATATATATATATATATATATATATATATATATATATATATATATATATATATATATATATATATATATATACTCGTATATATATATACTCGTATATATATATATATATATATATATATATATATATATATATATATATATATATATATATATATATATATATATATATATATATATATATATATATATATACTCGTATATATATCGCTGAAAAAGAAACTCTTTTCTCGCCACTTCGCTCAGTTTACTATGTTTCTCTCTCTCTCTCTCTCTCTCTCTCTCTCTCTCTCTCTCTCTCACACACACACTTTCCCTGTCCCAAACTGGCATCTCCGTAATGTTCCTCTTTATATTCTGCCTGTGTCCCTCCAGCCAATGTTCGACCGTACGTATAACACGTATTGTATTTTTGGCGATAAAATACGTACCGGGTATTATACACGTCGGTAAAACTACCGTACGTTGAAATACGTTGCATCACTGCGTCAAATGTTTCAAAACCTGACAATGTATCTCCAATTGAAACATGTTAGGCTGTCCTACAGAAGTTAGACAGCTAAAACTAAAAGCAATTTTATTGACTTATTTTTTATTCTAATATCGAGCAGAAATGACAGAAGCAACAAAACTCTTGTTACATAAAAACAAACAACTTGTTCTTTTTTACGCATTATGCGCCAATGAAGTAATTACACGCTATACCTATGGAAAGCGCTCCATGTCCAACTTACGCATATTAATTTAACGTGTAATAAAGTATTATACGCGAATTTTATTTTGTTGCCATAAAATACGTATAATACGTGTATTTGGTGGAACATTGCCTCCACCGCACCCACCTCCCTAAAACTGGCAGATGCACATACAGCATCAGTCATTTTCCCCAATCTTTATATACTAAAAATCTCAAGTATCCGTGATAAAATTAGTGTACCGATGGATTATGTGTGAAGAGCTTCCCTCCCAGCCGGTCTAAAGTGTGATTTATCTCCTCTTGTGTGCGTGTTTGAACACACACGTGATAAACAATAATTCTAGAAAACAATAACTGACGATAAAGTTGGCCTGTGGATGATAGGATGTTTTTCGGTAGCTCTGGTTGAAGGAATGATACAGTCTAGCTTTAGCCCTGAACAAATAAGGAGAGTAGGGAAATGCTTCCCTATACCCGCGATACTCGATGAAATTCATGAACCAACTTCCCATTGAAAAGTACCTCACTAAATGGGAGATTTGATTCACGCACGTGGAGACTTTCCGGTGTGACTGGAATTTTGGCACTCTTTGGGAGATAGTCGGTGTTTGAGGAATGTATAAGTCCCAGAAATATTGTCACCATAGATTAGGCAGCTCAGGTTAGGTTCATTGCAGGTCAAAATCCGTGGATTTACTTCAGCTGGCATATAATTCTGTGCTGCTTTGTAACAATCTGTGAAATGTTGTCACCAGGTGAGCGGGCTGATAAGGTTTGACCAAGTTGTAACATCTTGAGAAGCTGAAGCTGTCAGTCAAGGGAGTACTTCAAGAAAATAAGTGTCACACAAAGCAAGTTCATTAATTCTTTCGTTTCTTTCTTTCTTTCTTTCTTCCTTTCTTTCTTTCTTTCTTTCTTTCTTTCTTTCTTTCTTTCTTTCAATCTTTCTTTCTTTATTTATTTAAAAAGTAAAGGTAGTCCCATAGCAGAAACTGCCTGTGGGGAGTGAAGTGTTAGAGATTTTACCATACTAGACGCAGCGTTTTTTTTTGTTATGAGGTGAGGTGACAAATTCCTTTACTCGTTGCCCTTGCCTTCTCTAACTCAGGAGCAGATCATGTGCTCATTTACAGCTGGGTAGATTGGAGCGTGACACTACCAGGCTTAAATCCTGGAACCCGGTAACTGATCCGCGAGAGGAAAGCGCCTTACTGTTTAGCAAATCGGATGCTCCTTTCTTTCTTTCTTTCTTTCTTTCTTTGAGTCTTTCTGTCGTTCTTTCTTTCTCTCTTCGTCTCATTATTTTTTGTGTGTCTTTATTACGTAGAAAGATATAAATAAAATGGTATGTGCCAGTATTTGACACGAGACATAGATGTCTGTCACAGTACTACACCTGTAGTGTGATTGCTACCTATATGATGTATCTCCCTTCAGGTTACCCTGTTTTCCACACACTATCATGTAGACTTGCTGTGGTCAGGCAGATAACGAGTCTAACGCCCCACTCATCATGTTTCCTTTGTCTATATATTTGTAACTTAGAGTTTATTAGTAACTTAGAGTTTATTAGTAACTTAGAGTTTATTAGTAACTTAGAGTTTATTAGTAACTTAGAGTTTATTAGTAACTTAGAGTTTATTAGTAACTTAGAGTTTATTAGTATATCATGTGACGTATTCTTTCCAGAACGTTGTCTCCATTACAGCTGCTCTGAACGCATCACGATTCTGGGCAAGTCGACCTGCATCAGCCAAAGACAAGTTCAGACTCTCTGTGATGTCCTAGGTCCACCGTCGTCTAGGTCGACCCCTTCCCCTTTTTCCAGGGACCATGCCTTCCATCACTGTTTTCTCCAGACTATTATGTCTTTTTATATGACCGAAAAATTTCAGCTTCCTTATTGCGATGGTATTTAGGAGCCAATGTTCCTGTACGTTTAGTGAGTGCAGTACTTCTCTGTTGGTCTTTTTTTCTGTCCAGGGTATTCTCAACATCCTTCTGTAGCATTTCATTTCGAATGATGTAATCTTTTTTGCAACTGTTTTATTGAGTGTCCAAGTCTCGCAGCCGTATGTTGCTACTGGGAATATACATGCTGTGATCAGTTGTAACTTTGTTTCTTTGCTTGTGCCTTGCCATAGGTTTTTCATCGTTTATTAGTAACTTAGAGTATATTAGTAACTTAGAGTTTATTAGTAACTTAGAGTTTATTAGTAACTTAGAGTTTATTAGTAACTTAGAGTTTATTAGTAACTTAGAGTATATTAGTAACTTAGAGTTTATTAGTAACTTAGAGTTTATTAGTAACTTAGAGTTTATTAGTAACTTAGAGTTTATTAGTAACTTAGAGTTTATTAGTAACTTAGAGTTTATTAGTAACTTAGAGTATATTAGTAACTTAGAGTTTATTAGTAACTTAGAGTTTATTAGTAACTTAGAGTTTATTAGTAACTTAGAGTTTATTAGTAACTTAGAGTTTATTAGTAACTTAGAGTTTATTAGTAACTTAGAGTTTATTAGTAACTTAGAGTTATTAGTAACTTAGAGTTTATTAGTAACTTAGAGTTTATTAGTAACTTAGAGTTTATTAGTAACTTAGAGTTTATTAGTAACTTAGAGTATATTAGTAACTTAGAGTTTATTAGTAACTTAGAGTTTATTAGTAACTTAGAGTTTATTAGTAACTTAGAGTTTATTAGTAACTTAGAGTATATTAGTAACTTAGAGTATATTAGTAACTTAGAGTTTATTAGTAACTTAGAGTTTATTAGTAACTTAGAGTTTATTAGTAACTCTTGTTTCAACCTATTCGGCAGTGAGTGTCATTCTTCCTTTTCTTGTTGTTTAGCTATATCCATTTAGATTTTTAAGGAAACTCAATTGGCACGTACTGAAGGTTTATTCATATTCTTCGATTACTGTCCATATTTAGCATCCTTACAAAGAGTTAGTATAACGATTGTATGTATTAGTCATTTCTTAGTTACTGTATGTACCAGGGCCGGATTAAGCCAAGAAGGGCCTCTCGGCTTTTTGATGTTTGTACCATCCTTCACCTAATAGGCAATCATTTTTTTTTCAAACCCTTAGCAAGGTGATGGTATATACTAGTATTATTACTAGACAGGTATGTTAGTTTGTTACCAAGGTGATGGTATATACTAGTATTATTAATAGACAGGTACGTTAGTTTGTTAGCATTGCTTACCTCTTTTATTAGTAGTTATTGTTTATTAATGTTTATTAGTTTCATTTTAATTATTATTAAGATAAACACAATAAACATATTTTATTGAAAAACTTTTCTTGTTTTTCTGTCAACAATTTCTTCAATAACTGGCAAGAAGTCAGCTTTTCTAAGAATAGAAGTCTATGCGCAATGACAAATTGTTCAGTTTATCATCCTTCACGGTGGATTGTAGATAGCTTTTAACCTGTTTGAGTGCAGAAAATGACCGTTCTCCAGAGCAGTTGGTTGTCGGAAGTGATAAATAGATGCGAAGACAAACGAATACATTTAGATAGACTTCTTGAAAGCCATTGTGTACAAGGGTTCTAAACATGCGAATCAATCAATCAATACCCTTTAGCTCCCCAAGGAGCATAGGCCTTCAACAAACACATGCCAAGTCTTCCTGTCCTGTGCCATCCGCTAAAGTTCTTTCCATGTTTTCCCCATCATTTTCATCTCTGTTTCCAGTTCTCTTCTCCGTGTGTTTTTTGGTCTACCTCTGCCTCTCTTTCCCTGTGGATTCCAGAACAAGGACTGCCATGCAATGCTATCAACAGGTTTCCTCAATGTGGGACCTATCCATCGCCAGCGTCTTCTTCTCAACTCTTGTTCCACAGGCACTTGTCTGGTTCTTGTCATCAATTCCACATTTGTGACTCTGTCATACCATTTCAGTCCTTCTATTCTACGCAAGCACCCGTTTATAAAAGTCTGTAGCTTTTTGGTTGTTGTTTTTGTTGTTCTCCATTTCTCAGAGCCATACAATAGGACTGACTTCACATCTGAGTTGAAGATTCTTATTTTTGTGTTGGACTTGATTTCTCTTGTTCTCCATATGTTTCCCAATGCAATGAAAGCTCCTCTTGCTTTTTGTATTCTTATTTTGATATCACTGTCTGTACCTCCAACTTTGTCTATATTACTTCCAAGATATGTGTACGATTCTACATCTTCTAGTGGTGTTTCTTCAAGTTCAACCTTGTTATCATTTCTTGCATTTATTGTCATAATCTTTGTCTTTTCCCTGTGTATTTTCAGGCCCACGTGTTGTGACCTCTCATCGAGAGTTTTCATTTTCTCTTGCATCTGATTATGGTTATTGGACAGAAGAGCCAAGTCATCTGCAAAATCCAGATCATCAAGCTGTTTAGTCAGATTCCACTGGATTCCATTTCTGTTGTGTGATGTCGATGTTTTCATAACCCAATCTATTGCTAGTAAGAAAAGAAATGGAGATAAGAGGCTCACTCCCGTTCTAATCCTAAACGGTTCTGTAAGTTGTCCTTCATGAAGAACTCTGCATGTCATGTCTTCATAGGTCTTCTTTATTAAGTTAATGATCTTCATGGGAACTCCATAATGCCTCATCAATTTCCAAAGCGATTCTCTGTCTACACTGTCAAATGCCTTTTCATAGTCCACGAATCCGATGTATAGCGGTGAATTCCATTCCAGACTTTGTTCAACTATTATTCTCAATGTGGCTATCTGGTCTGTACAGGATCTGTTTTGTCGAAAACCTGCTTGTTTATCTATCAGTTGCTTGTCTATGGACTCTTTTAATCTCTCAAGGATGATTCTGTTTAATACTTTTCCTGGCACTGATAGTAACATTATTCCTCTATAATTTGTGCACTCTGTAAATTTCCCTTCTTAGGCAACTTGACCAGATAACCTTCCTTCCATTCTGCTGGTATTTCCTCTCTCTCCTAGACCTTGCCAAGTAGTTTGTATAATATCTCTGTAGTGGTATCAATATCTGTTTTGGTGGCCTCTGCTGGAATGCAATCTGGACCAGCTGCTTTTCCATCTTTCAGAAGCTTTATGGCTTTCTTTATTTCTTCTCTACATGGTCGTTCACGGCTGATTTGTATATCTTTTACTTGTTGCCAGTGGTCTTCCGTATCTGTTTCATCTTCCAGCTGTTGGAGTACTTGGTATTTGTTGGATAATGTGATTGAAAATTTTTCTCTTATTTCCTGATTTCTTAGATATCCCACATTATACTGTTGTCTATAGCTATTTACTGTTGTAAATGTCTTGAGTTTTAATTTTGTTTTAGCAAACAGAAGATGGTGGTCTGATACAACATCTGCTCCTCTACGTGCGAAGGGCAACCATTTTCTTTATGTACAAAAAATCTATGCGTTTTTAATTTTTTTTTTTTTTTTGCTTCTGCCCTGGCAAAACTAAGAAACCTACCCACCACAAAAATATTTATAGAATGAGTGATTCCTTTATACACACATTGGGATTCTCGTAGGCGCTACAGAGTTTGTGCACTGTGCTGAGATCCTGATCCAAGAGATGAGATCGAAGCACTGATGGAGTTGTCCATGTAAAATGAAGATAGCCCTTAAAACCAAACCAAAATAATGTAAATTTTTTTTTTTTTTAACTTAAGCATGGGCCACCAACAGATCCAGAAATCGCGGGAATCTTTGAGGCAACTGTTGGAGGAAAATTCGCAGCTCTCAACTTTTTGGAGGATGATATCAACTCAATAACAGAGAACATGAAAGACGTGCTCATTGAATCAGCAACAGAAATACTTGGTAAAAGAAAGAAAATAAACAAACCATGGGTTACAGATGACATTCTGAAGTTATGTGATACACGGCGGGAAATGAAAAAGGTTAAGAAAGAGGTTCCTGAAGCAGCATGGCAATACAGTATGGTGAATAAAAATATTAGAAAGAAAATGAAACAGGCCAAAGAAAAATGGGTAGCTGATCAATGTGAGTCCATTAATACGGGGCTAATAAAAGGTAACAGCAAGGCAGCTTTTGACACATTAAGAAGACTATCAAAACCCCAACAGCCCAGGGTAACTGTCATAGAAGATAGCAATGGGGCTCTGTAGTGGATTTGATGGTATTGTATGGTTGAGATGTTACCTAGTGTAATGAATGAGGTCAGCTGTGAAGGCTCCTGAGATAAATGTTGATGCGAATTACAGAAGGCCCTTCTTACTACCACTTACGACCTCAAACATATCTTTTTTACTAATGAATGTAGCTACGTTAAAAGTCTAGGGTACTGAAATGTAATGTGTTGTAGTAGATTACCCACACACCCACAGATATTTAATAAGTCTAATAATAATAATATAATGTATAACACACTGAACTAACTCAGGCGGTTTTAGTTTTAAATATTAAATCTTTTGGTAAATTTATTTGTTCTGAACCAAACGTTTGTTGGAAGCATCAGCAGACAGGGTCCTCCACTGCTCTCTATCCTCAGCAATGCGTACATGTGTGGAAAAACCGTGTCCTGCCCATTCTTTGATGTTATCAGTCCAGGATTTTCTCTGCCTTCCTCTTCTCCGTTTACCTTCGACTGTTCCCTGAAGGATCGTTTTCGAAAGGGAGTCATGACGAGTTACATGCCCAAACCAGGCAAGCTTTCGACGTTTCACTGTTGACAAAAGTGGTTCTTGGTGGCCTGCATAGGTGTTTATCTTCTCTCTAACATAGACATTTGTTTTGTGCTCTTTATAGCAAATGCGCAAAATTCTTCTATAACATTTATGCTCGAAAGCCTGAATCCTTCGCTCCGTATCTGCAGTGAGTGTCCAGCTCTCACACCCATACAAGAGAATAGATAATACAAGTGATTTGTATAATTTGATCTTCACAGGAAAACTGATGTTACTTTTCCAGATCACATTCAACCTTGTCATGGCAGCTGAGGCCATCTCAAGTCTTGTCTTGATTTCTTTAATTGATCTTCCATCACGAAATATTATGGAGTTATAAATGGAATGCATAATTATATGACATAATAAAATGGAATGTGATTACAAAGGTATGTTATAAGTCTAGTTAATATTAATTATATTAGATTGTCCCAGGAGACTATTACTGAATGTACTGTTGGGGTGGTATCATCACGCCCAGTCTATGACTACCAAACATTGTCCATTGACTTATGGGATGAATACATGGTTTATTTTCCCACAATGGTATGTCTTTATTAGTTGACAAATTAGTTGATAAATTCGTTGGTAAATCAGTTTGTAAATCAGTTGATAAATCAGTTGGTGAACTTCCAGCAGGCCAGATCTCACTTATCTCGACTGCGTCGATCTTGTACAAGAGTCTGGTGGCCCCTCCTCTCCGTGCTGGGGGACAATATACGGCTGCTCTGACACAATGTTAGACTGCACTGGTCCACGCTTGTGTATATTACAACAGCATTCGGCACCTCTTCGGTGCCAAACAGAAACTCACAATTCTGAAATAAAAGTTTTGTGGCATGTGTCAGAACTCTACCTACTGAGCCACTTCTGCACACAACACTACACAACAACACCACACAGACTGGGTCAGATCTCATTGACCACACAGTACATCTTACCTAGTTGTTTTCATATAGTACTAGTTCCCCAAGACTACCTTGCATCTGAGATATGTTCAATAGTTTCCTTCTATTCAATAAGATAGGTGATATGTTCCACTGATCTCAACAATAGATCCGCCTCCATAGTTTTAGTAGGCGTCCATATATTTTGTTTATCTCTAGACCCTGAACTTGGGCTGGGGATCTAGAGCGAGCACTTACTTGTCGTAATCATTTTATATGATATGGCAGTATCAATCACTCGAAATATTAAAATGTACAAAAGAAATACTTTCATTCTTACCAGAATTCAGAATTGAGAACACAGTTAAATGCTAGCAAAACTCAGCTGAGCTGCTGTGTATCTGATGGCGTCCCACTAAAATTATGTATTATCTTCTGGAAACAACACCACAGGTACTAAACCACTGTGTCTCTGGACAGTCTTGTAACGAATGGCAAAAATGCGCATCTCTGTCCTGCCAATATGATTTCATTCATCCGATCACCGACTCCCCCCTTAACTTTCAAATCTACAACCAAAGTCAAATTTCAGTCAGCTCTCAGTCAAGTATGTATTACTGTCTGTTGGTCCGTCTGTCTCTACTTGTTTTTCATACAAAAAACACGCTTGGTTCTTGGACCCCTCCATGCAGTACCCTACACACTTCTGCCTCCGAAGTTATTTTTAGCCACAATTCTCCACCATTTTCACTCTCTTCCATTACAGCTCGAATTTTGCAATTGCGTCTCAAGGACGAAAATTTTGAAACTTTAGTGACATTTTTTTAACAGTGCAGTCGCTCGTCTGATATGAACAACACAGTCTTTTGTCAATATCTTCATTATTATCTATCCGTCTGTATAATTTAAAGTATATTATTTCTCTGCTCAAGACGGGCTATCAACTAGCTGGGTTTTATATTCCTAACATTATTATTAAGAAAAAGTTACTTTTTCAAGGTTAGTTGTTTTTTTGAAATATGTTCGAGAACCTTCTCCACGGCGTTTGCCGCTGAATTCAAATAACAATCAAGTATCGTAAAAGTCCAAGAAATGACTGTTTCTGACACGAGCTAAAGTCGTTTTTTGTCCACTTCCTTACCCTCTGTCAACGTTTTAAATGGCGGTGGGAAAGGCTGGCATGGGCGAGCATGTCTCCTAGTATCTTACGCATTATTTTTAACCCTACATTTTATCGTTAAATTTGGAGATATTTTAACGTTGTATCATGGTAAATTCATCACAGGCTCTGCTCAATGAAAAAACGGCTGTAATGAGAAGGTGGACAGAATATTGTAAAGAATTATATAACTGTAAACTTGACACTGACTTAGGCATATTAAACAACATTAAGTGCGAAAACAGAGAACTCGGAAATGCAGCAATACTACGGGAAGAAGTGGAAGAGGCTATATGTTCGATGAAAGGAGGGAAGTCACCGGGTGTGGATAATATACCAGCAGAGCTCTTGAAATATGGAGGACCAGATATAGTAAAAATCATGACAACAATTTGCCAGAAGATATGGAGTACAAAAAAATGGCCAAAAGAATGGACGCAGTCATTAGTAATACCGCTTCCAAAGAAAGGAAATCTAAAAATGTGCAAGAACTACAGAACCATTAGCCTTATTAGTCATCCAAGTAAGGTGATGTTAAGGATACTTTTGAACAGAATAAAACAGAAATCAGAAGAAATCTTGTCAGAGGAACAGGCTGGCTTTAGACCAAAAAGAAGTACCTCAGAACAAATCTTCAATATTAGATTACTGATCGAAAAACATCTCCAGCATCAACATGATTTATACCATAACTTCATCGGTTTCACAAAAGCCTTCGATCGAGTCTGGCATGAAGGCTTATGGCAAATAATGAGAAAATTCAATTTTGATACCAACATCATAGATATCATTGAAGCACTATACAAGGACGCAAGCAGTGCTGTTTTTTGCAAGCAACGACATTGGAGAATTTTTCAAAACAACTGTAGGAGTTCGCCAGGGATGTATCCTGTCACCAGTGCTCTTTAATATATATATAGAACATATTATGCAGGAGGCTCTCTACGATTATAAATCAACCATATCGATTGGAGGCCGACCTCTGTGTAATCTACGTTTTGCTGATGATATTGATCTGATAGCTGGAACAGAATCAGAACTTCAAGACCTTACCTCTAGACTGGAGAAAGTAACAAGAACATATGGGATGGAAATTAATATAGAAAACAGCAAGATATTGGTGAATAGCCATAAGAAACATGTTCCGACCAACATTACGTTAAATGGGCAAACGTTAGAAGAAGTTAACACCTTTAAATATCTCTGGTCCACTATATGTAGTGATGGAAGATCAAATAAAGAAATCAAGACAAGACTTGAGATGGCCTCAGCTGCCATGACAAGGTTGAATGTGATCTGGAAAAGTAACATCAGTTTTCCTGTGAAGATCAAATTATACAAATCACTTGTATTATCTATTCTCTTGTATGGGTGTGAGGGCTGGACACTCACTGCAGATACGGAGCGAAGGATTCAGGCTTTCGAGCATAAATGTTATAGAAGAATTTTGCGCATTTGCTATAAAGAGCACAAAACAAATGTCTATGTTAGAGAGAAGATAAACACCTATGCAGGCCACCAAGAACCACTTTTGTCAATAGTGAAACGTCGAAAGCTTGCCTGGTTTGGGCATGTAACTCGTCATGACTCCCTTTCAAAAACGATCCTCCAGGGAACAGTCGAAGGTAAACGGAGAAGAGGAAGGCAAATAAAATCCTGAGCTGATAACATCAAAGAATGGGCAGGACACGGTTTCTCCACACTTGTACGCATTGCTGAGAATAGAGAGCAGTGGAGGACCCTGTCTGCTGATGCTTCCACCATGGCACCCCTACGACCCATGACGGGTTATGGGTTGAGATGATGATGACGGGCCACTGATAAGTCCAAATTTAAGCAAGGGCAGTAATCGTTATGAGTCTCGGATGTACAATAGATTATAGTGGTTATTCCACTTGAACAGCTGTTGTCTAGTTAATTTATTTAAAAAAATATGAGTGTATCGCATTCGAATCTTCGAGATGCAGAAAGTTTGTCACGGTGGCAGAGTTCCACGTGAGATTAATGTTCTAAGCTATTTTTGAGCTGTGAGCGAAAGTTCTCGGGAAGCCCCACGGATGTGATTGGCTGGGGGTGTGCTGGGAGAGAATGATTTTGGGTGTCAGAGTGTGTACTGGGCGAGTGCACTGGAGAGATGTAAAGTGTTTTTCAATGTGTACCAGTGTACAGGCATTTATGCTGAGATATATTATGTGTGATTATCCCAGATGAACTGTATATTAATTAAGGAGATGTTTCTTAGGCCTTTGAGTACACAGGCCAGTGTTTAAAGATTATGCACATTTTTGAAGAGTTTGTGTCCTGGGCGTGACTGGAGAAATCAGCCCAGTGTTTTCGAGGGAAGCCTGTACACTGCTTGATATGTCGACTTATATTATGAGGCCTATTATTTGTCAGCAGTCTTATGGATGTATAATTATTAGTAC
Organism: Oreohelix idahoensis; assembly: GCA_024509875.1. Lineage (NCBI taxonomy): Eukaryota > Metazoa > Mollusca > Gastropoda > Stylommatophora > Oreohelicidae > Oreohelix > Oreohelix idahoensis. Next base: position 262,905 of record JAMPIV010019651.1, read on the forward strand.
TGCCGTGTCAGCAGTCTGATGGATGAATTACATAGCGCTGAGACGTCAAATATTGGAGGCCTATTATTTACTAGTACTGCAATGGTCAGCAGTCTTATGTACATGAATTAAAGAGCGCTGAGACGTCATAAATATTTGAGGCCTATAACGATTGGCACTGTGTTTGCCAGTAGTTCTTCTTGATGGATTAGTGTTATTATATAATGTGGATCCTTTTTTGATATGCTATTATGACCTGTGTAACATGCTGTACTTCGTCTACGTTATCGTGACCGTGTTGTGGTGTAAATAAACTGTTCATTGACTGTCACAAGGCGTTCAACCCTCCATGACTCGTACGTGAGCTATCGTGGCGTGAGTGACTGTTTCTACACACCCTTCACATATCATACACGGTCACAGCACAGCAGTCCACACATGGATAATTAGCCTATATAGCGTAAGCAATGAAGAAACTGTTACCTCTGCAGTGGTGAATACACATGAACAAACTGTATGCAACAGATTGAATGAATAGCAGCTTGTATCAATTGGAACAATCATACTGTATCAGTTGGAAGGAATACTAGGAATAAGCATCGTTATCAGTTGTGGTTTCCAGTTCAAGTTGGATCGAACTTACGACATTTATAATAAGTAGCCTGTGTGGCGTGATATAATATATAGCAACCTTGGTATTCGACTACTCTATGGTTAGCAATTGTACACTTCATCTGCAACAGTGGATGCAACATCGTTTTGCAACAAATACTGATTGTTACAGTGGCGGCAATAATAATCCTAGCGGCAACAGTCGTGGACATAACTTTCGGACGTGATCCCACGTCATCTGCGTTATGTGACTTTCTTCTATGCTGTGTGGCGCATTTAAGAATCCATCATCATTATCAACTACGTGTGCAATAGTAGTTGTTTTCAAACTTACATGGTGTGATACCTGCTATAGAAGACTTACCCAAAAACAGACGTTAACATAACTAGGCAGTAACATATTTGATGGAGTGCAGCTTATTAATACCCATCTACATAGAGGACTATAACATATCTAACATTTCCATTGCCAAGATATGCTTCATGATTCAGTTCTGCTTTTGAATTGAAGCTTTCAAGTGAACTGTGCCAATATTTTGGTGGCGCGATTACAGAAGTTTACCATCAAAGTATACAAGAGATGTCAAGTACCTCCTTTCAAGTGGATTATCAAAGAGATTGAGAGACTGTGTACCCCTACAGTTACAGAGGGAATTCAAGCTGATATGCAGTCATTCTACACGTATACCTCAAGTAGATGATTGGCAGTAATACAGTTCCTGTTTACCTGTACGGTTTACGAGCACACATACCGTAGCGAGGACAAAGGACCTGAAGTGAGAAGTGTCAAGCTGCGGTGACCTTATGCGATGAACTGTTTTCCTCAGCTGACTTTGTGATGTGCAGCGTTTTGGACGGGCGTATTTTCCTTTATTGAAGATAAGTGGTTTATGTTGTGGAAACTGTGCCATTTTATCTTGTGTCAACAAGTCTTCCTATATATATTGTGTACTATTTGTTATAATGAGTATTTCATGTTAAATACTCTATGTTTCATGTCTACTTATGAAGATTATATCCCAGTTTACCCAGGGCTTCATAAGCATTCTTTAGGATTTGGTTAGTAACTGTCAATTCTGTGACAATTCCGGTTTAAGATTACAAACCTTACCGAAGTTTAGGTTACTAGTTGTCTCTTGGGACAAGTAAGTGTGTAGTTGTGAATTACCGTTTCATTGTGGTTCTCATAGTATTTTTCTCTGTTTTTTAGTTTATTGATTAATTTGTTTGTGAGCGTCTTTCTCTATTTCCTATCTTTTAGTTTTTATACACATTTTCGTTTATACACGGTGTTGTTATTGTCTTGCCATTATTCGCGGTTATCATTTCATGCTTTGAAAATTTTTTTTGCCTTAGTTAAGCCTTACTGTTCAGTTGACTTCTGCGAACGTTATCGTTTGTTCTGTAGTACCTTGTCTTTGTAATCGTTGTTCTTACTGTCTATATAATATGTTAGTTGTTTGTAACTTAATGTAAGACTTTGATGCATGAGTGTTTAAGGCTATTTCACATAATATTGACATCACTCACATTGATATAAAGTTATCCCTCATATTGGTATATTTTACAAAGGTTCTATGCACAAGAACTTATGCTACTATGGTATACAGTGATTAACTTATATTTGCAATTGCTTTAAAGGATATTTAGCCTTGTGAGCTGAAAAGGTAATTGTCCGAATTGCTAGGGACATAAACTTGTCGTAATTATAACTGGTGAATATATATATATATACATTGGACTTGATTGTAATCACCATGGATGATGAGCTGAATCCAGGCGATATGAAGACTATATTGTAAGATATATTTGAGGAAGTTAGACATTATGAAAGATTGCGAGGCCCACGATTGGAAGGATTTGTGATGGACCGTTTTTTGGTTGAAGTGGCATGGGGCCTAAGGGGTTTTGCTGAGGATACTTTTTATTCCGTTCCTCACTTAATGATGGCTAGGCATTTGTCGGATTTGGTGCATTACCTTCGGGTATTTTTGCACAAGCATACTGATTCTGGACATGATTATATGACAGAGGTGATATACGATATAATTTACAACGACATTCCTAACAATCAGAAACTGGAGTTACGAAATGAGGAGTTAAAAGATATAATTTATAATGACATTCTTCATGAACAGTTGGAAGAGCAGAAGCGTATGAAAGTAATCAAACAAAATGCGTTACAGGAAAGGGAGAAGATTTTAGAAAGTGTTGCTAAGGAGAGCAAATTACAGGCAAAAGTGACTAAACTTGAAAGTGATTTATATAAATCAAACTTGGATCTTGAAAGAGGGCAAGAAGCATTAAATTCGGCATTGTGCAGGATTAAATACTTGGAAGTTAATTTGGGAGATAAGCAAGGCGAAACTATTAATCTCACGCAGAAACTTCAAGAACAGAAAGAGATGAATGACAAGTTGAAGGTTGAGAGCAATGTTCGTGAGAAGACTTACATAGAAATGCTTCATAATGTGTTAGATGATAATGAGATTCTCAGTTGCCTATTGAAAGAAAAGAAAGAGATACATGAGAAATTGAGAATTCAGGCAAAAAAATGTGAAAACTTATGTAAGGAAACACGTTGTGATTTATTGGATGACAATGCGATTTTCGGTCGTCGACTTAGTGAAAAGTATTTGGCATCTCCCGAGAAAGTTAATAAGCTTGGGAATGGCCAGAAGAGTAAGACCGAGGCGCTTCATATGGAGTTAACACAGTTAACAGCAAATAGGGAAAAGTGTAGTGGCTATCCAACAGCCTCCTCTGCCCCACATTCATTGATCAACGGGTTTAAACGCCTGTCGGCTATTGCTGTTGAAACGGACTACACATTCAAGGAAGCAGACAGGACCAAGGAGTTCTTAAAGGACCCATTGAAGTTTGCTGCTGTTGCCGATACAGTTGCACCAGCTTCAGCAGCCAATTTAGCACAAAAAGAAGAGAAGAAGAGATTGGAAGAGTTAATAATGGAGAAGGATAAATTAGCTAAGATTGAGAAATTACTAGCGGAGGAAAGATTGAGAGTTTTGACATTCGATGACGTAATTAAGAAACAAAGTGAACAGATTTCACTTAAAAATATTGAAATTACGGAATTAAGGGAAAGAGTGGACGGTTTGGTTGATATAATTTTAGGTAGAAAAATGCTGTCTACTGTCAATGTTGACAAGGTTAGACAGAAAGACGGTTATCAACACGTCTTAAAAACGTCGAGTCAGCAACAGACACTCGATGCCAATACTAACATCAGACGTGGTGAGCGAAATCCTTGCGTGGCAGATATAATTTTCATCGTACTAGTGACTATTCTAGTAATATTAATAATTCCTGGCGACAGGCCAACAGGGTTAATTCTACTGTGATACTTGATTCTGAACATCACAGTAAAGACAAGGATAATTGTCATGTCAATGTTCAAGAAACTAACATTGTATCTAAAGTTAGAAAGCCTCATAAAAACATAATAAGGGACGAGACTAGTAGGACTGGTGCCCAAATTAATACTCAATATGTTAGTAATCATAAGGATTTTATTATTCATATTACTGATTCAGAGGTTAAGCACGCTGCCACAGAAAAGAAGAAAAACAATCTTGACAGGAAAGATAGTACAGATTTTAAACATTATCAAGGGAGATCAGCAAATTGTAATCTGTCTTCTCCAAGTGACCAGAAACAGTTTAACAGATCTAAATATTTTGGTTCTGAGAATTTTGAGAAGTATGGGAGAAATGATTACATGAAAGATTACAAATCTCACGATAATAGTTTGTCTAGAAGTCAACATAAACAATCTGGCAGATATTTTTATCAAAAGAGAAATAATAATGACAACTATGTTAACTTTTCTCAACAAAGGCCAAAAGTTATTGATAAACAAGGTAATAATAATAATAAAAAGAGTGTCTCTAATACAACTGCTTGTTCTGCTTGTGGTTTTGAGAGAGTATCTCGCTGTCGTGAGGGTAGCATTTTTTTTTCAGCATCCAATAGCGACGACCTTGAGCTACGATCATTTTCTGCCCCATAAGCCTCCTGTGGTGTTTTCACGTATCAAGGGAAGGCTTGTTGATCGGTAAAAGGGCTACAGGTTCATACAAGCCACAGTTTTAGGTAAATGTAACGTTAATTTCCGTTTTACATCGTTAAATCTTACTGTGAATTAAAAGAGAATTTTTTTCATTTGTATATTTTCACAGCGACAGCTTTGCAATGAAAGTCTATGTTCCGGTGTTACATGAGTAGACAGAGTAAGGTATGCCACCTTGTATCCATGTGGTTGACCAAGTAAAGCCGGACAGCAAGTTCAATCTGAATTGTATGCGGTTATCTTGCCAAGTTTATGAGACTATTCAACACGGCTGGAATTATTGCCTGTTTAACATGATTAAGATATAGATATTATTGTATCAAATAAATATAGGATATTATATATAGAATTGTATTAAGATACTATATAACTTCTATTAGATAGTGTGTAACCTCATGTTTTATGCACTATTTTATGCACATATTTATTTTATGTACGACGATGTTTTGATGATGCAACAATTATTTTCATACTATTCTTACACTATTGTGTTATGACGAATATTGTATGTATTATGGTTGCAGTAAGGTGTAAGATATCATTTGCGAGTGACTTGTCTCTGTAACTTTTTGATGAAAGCAGTGGACTATAGTATTTATGCACGCTAGTCAGAAGACTATGCTCATTTAGTCAATTTATGGTTGACCTTTATGCTCTGTTGTGAGCTTAGCGCTACTAGAGCTGATACATCAAACATTGATGTGTTTTAGCAGCGATGATTATTAGGACTGTTTTATATGCATGATGAGTTTGTCAGCCCAATGCACAACCTCATTAGCTAGGTATGGTGCAGAAGTCATCTTTAGAGAGTCTCTGTACTCACTAAATTTAGAATTCTTTCTTGTGTTTTGATGTCATGTTTATTTATGTATTAGCATTCTAAGACATTATGTAGTAACCATTATATTGTGAAAAATAATTTCGGAAACATAGTTTGATTATATCAGAGTTAATTTTGTATTGCAAGTTGAGAACATATTCTGAAACATTGGTTTCTAAGTTTTTCGAAAGAATAACACCTGTGAATTTAAAATAATTTGTTTTTCTTGTTCTTGCAATTTAGACATGCATCATTTTCCTAGCAGATTGTTTTGATTTTGTGTCTGCTTAAGTATAAGAATTTTGTGTGTCATACATTTTGTAAGCTAATTACATTGTTGGTATATTAATATAAGGTAAAGCTAAAAAAAAAAGTTAAAATACCATTTTTATTTAACTTAGCGTTATGAAATATTTTTGTTTTTTTTACTTTTTGGAAAATGTTTTCTAAGATTGTAAAATTTTTTCGGTACCCTGCGCTTAACTGTGCGCTAGAGGGGGTAATGATTTTTTTTATTACTTAACGCTTGATGATGCGTTAGTTCGAGTTTATTTATAACGGTATTATTTTTTGTGTATGATGTCTGATGGTTGATGGTTACTTATGAATAAGTTGTATAACGGGGTTAGGGTTAGATTATGCTTCGTTTATCTACAGCTTTCTTTTGTGGTTGTTAGATATACACATACATTGTCTTTGTGTCCTATACTTTCTTGTCATCATTATATGTATTTATATAATACGTTTTTGATCAAATGGTTATTACGATGTATTAATCCATCGTTCTCTGCAGACATATCTATGTTTTTCTTTTGTCTGTCCTGATTATTCTTCATTTTAGTCCATTTCTTCTACTGACTTTTCGGTAGCGGTTCATATGTGGATTATACTTTCATGTTGCATTTATATGTCATTTGATACTATTTGTATTCTTATTCATCCTACTATACTGATACTTGAATCATGTATATTGTTAGGTTAATTCTATGCTAAATAGACTTAACTTTGTTGAAAGCAGATTATTTTGGTAGACTTAGCTGATTATTTTGTATGCTTTGTTTTCTGCTTTACTCATAATGCTGATATTTTTTGGATGATATATAATATTTGGACTTAACAGGTTGATTAATTTTCCTGATTAGAGCTTAATCACCCATTTATTTTTTGGCTCAGTAATGTTTTCAAAAAAATGATGTTATCATTTTTTTCCCCGGGGGGTGGTGTAAACTGATAAGTCCAAATTTAAGCAAGGGCAGTAATCGTTATGAGTCTCGGATGTACAATAGATTATAGTGGTTATTCCACTTGAATGCACTGAAGAGATGTAAAGTGTTTTTCAATGTGTACCAGTGTACAGGCATTTATGCTGAGATATATTATGTGTGATTATCCCAGATGAACTGTATATTAATTAAGGAGATGTTTCTTAGGCCTTTGAGTACACAGGCCAGTGTTTAAAGATTATGTACATTTTTGAAGAGTTTGTGTCCTGGGCGTGACTGGAGAAATCAGCCCAGTGTTTTCGAGGGAAGCCTGTACACTGCTTGATATGTCGACTTATATTATGAGGCCTATTATTTGTCAGCAGTCTTATGGATGTATAATTATTAGTACTGCCGTGTCAGCAGTCTGATGGATGAATTACATAGCGCTGAGACGTCAAATATTGGAGGCCTATTATTTACTAGTACTGCAATGGTCAGCAGTCTTATGTACATGAATTAAAGAGCGCTGAGACGTCATAAATATTTGAGGCCTATAACGATTGGCACTGTGTTTGCCAGTAGTTCTTCTTGATGGATTAGTGTTATTATATAATGTGGATCCTTTTTTGATATGCTATTATGACCTGTGTAACATGCTGTACTTCGTCTACATTATCGTGACCGTGCTGTGGTGTAAATAAACTGTTCATTGACTGTCACAAGGCGTTCAACCCTCCATGACTCGTACGTGAGCTATCGTGGCGTGAGTGACTGTTTCTACACACCCTTCACATATCATACACGGTCACAGCACAGCAGTCCACACATGGATAATTAGCCTATATAGCGTAAGCAATGAAGAAACTGTTACCTCTGCAGTGGTGAATACACATGAACAAACTGTATGCAACAGATTGAATGAATAGCAGCTTGTATCAATTGGAACAATCATACTGTATCAGTTGGAAGGAATACTAGGAATAAGCGACATTATCAGCCACCAAGACCTCCGGCTCATTAAGCTTCAGCCTATTTAGCCTAATGAATAATCCGGCTCTGGCATGGACAAATGTATATTTTAAAACTGGGAAACTGATAAGCTTCAAAACTGTAAGAACTTCAGCTGCATCTCGCTACAGAATGTTATCTTTCTTGAAAACAAATAGTTGGGGCTGCATTTTAATATATCGTTTTATAGCAGTCCTAGATTATCCATACATCTGAAGTATTGTAATTTCTTAGTTTGACTCGGCCAGCTTTTACAATTCTCAAACACGTATGTTCCTGTGTACACTAGCTATAGAACAAATACATCATGTTATATTTCTGTCTACTATAGTTTGTGTGTGTGTGTGTATGTTCTTACACATGTGTGTGTGTGTATGTTCTTGTGCTTAATACACAAAATGCGTACATCGTGGACTGTATCAGGGAATTACCTCCCTGCTTTGCAGTAGTGGTCCAACAGTGGCCAAAACTCAAGAGTATCTAATCTGGGTCTTCAAAGGTGTTCATAAGATATTTCCGAAGTCAAGAACAATGCTGCATTGGCAGGGCAATTGTTAACTTATATCAGTCCGCCGCCTTTTATGAAGAATTAAGCAATTATTAATGTTAGCTCGTTCAAGCCCCCACCCTGATTTACTCTGTAGAATTCTTATTATTCTGATATAGCTCTGTTTAGAGTGTATTTATTAGTAAATTGACTGAGACAAACATGCAGTAGATTCAAAATGACTAAATCGACGTTAAATTTGTATATTTACAATCAACAGATTTAATAGTCATTTAGGTTTTAACAATGTTTTAAAGAAATGAATAATTATCTTATAAAAAAAAACGTTTATCATCACTGTTGTGATGGAATAGAAGTGTGTAAAGAAGGTCACTTGGCAGCTTTTATGGGGTACAGCTGTCAGTGACAGTTCTGCTCCTTCTGATGGTTTGGTTTTTGGTAGACTGAATCGCTGATATCGCTCGTCGCTGGTCAAGGATGAAGGGCGCAGCATGTTCCCAAAAGGGTCAGTGAGTGTCTATGAAGTTGGTCTCTCGTCTTAAAGCTCAGGCTACTTTTCCATTCTTTTTCCAGAGATAGTGCTCTCAACTGGTACCACCAACAACTATGGTAAAAGAATAGAAACAAAACGCTCTCCTGAGTATTGCGTTTTCCGACACATAGTTATGGGTCCTTTCTCCTATTCCACCATCCAATCTACCTCAGAATTTACCTTCGATGAGAATTAAGCTTAATCCCCCGAGAGAAAACTTCCTTTACATTTAAATTGAATAGCTTTATATTTACTTTACATTCAAATGAAAAGATTAATAGTATAGATTAACGGTGGCCAAACTACGGCCCGCGGGCCAGATCCGGCCCGCCAACCTGTTTTGACCGGCCCGCCAACCTGTTTTGGTCGGCCTCTAATTGTTGATTGAAGCCACACTCTTCACAATGAAATAACACACAAATGTATGTTTGAAATAAATAATTACATGTCAAATTACAAATTACAAAACAAATTAAAACATCAGATTCATTATATTTTTTTAAACAGTAATTTCAGTTCGAAGACTGGTATACATGTCTTGGCAGATGTGCAGTACAGTAGTTTGCCGTTGCTTTCTGTACGTGGTTCATTATATATATATATATATATATATATATATATATATATATATATATATATATATATATATATATATATATATATAAATAAAAAACTAAATATCAGAACGTTATTTTTTAAGGATTTTATAGGTCTGGCCCTCGGGTGTTACCCTTTACCATAATCTGGCGCTCGGCCAACCTTAGCTTGGCCACCACTGGTATAGATAGAATATGTTTACGTTAACATCTACACTGATAGAAAAGTGTTCACATTATAGATTGATTATGTTTTCATTTACATCTACACTGGTTGAAAAGCTTTGAAACTTTCATTAATTTTAAAGTGAATATATTTACACAGACATTTACACTGGTTTGAAAATGAAATATTATAATTAGAATGTACATCATTTCTTTCAGCTTTCCCTCCATGCTCTATATGGAACTTGGAACTACCTATGCTTTTAGTTCTCTGTAAGAAACAAGCAATAAAGCAAGTCACCAGCCCTTGCAGTGGTGGTTCATGAAATCATCATTCTATATGCTCAGGTTGCCTGCCTCAAGTGACTTGGACATCCACTAACACTTTTCACATATTAATATTCACATGGCAATATATACATATTAGTTCACATGTTAGTAATTAAAAATATAGAATGTAAAATGACAACTTACGCCAATCTTGGCTCACAGAATGTTTACTCAGAGGGAGTAGGTTTAAGGCACTGCAGATGCCTTTTTTTTCACTTGTCTTGGGGGTCGTTATGTTAGCACTAAACTCCCACTATGACCCCGTGTTTCAGTTTCCTCAGATGCTGGTCTTCCTTATTAAAATGGTTTTCCTGGGCTCTTTAAGTCCTTCAAGATGTTCCATAAAGTGCGGTCTGATAAAGAGAATTCTGAATTCTAACTTCTGGCAGTCTGGTTTCGTCTTGGCAAGCGATCTTCAAAGTGAATTTTCACTGTGTGTTAAGACTGCAACAAGGTCAGGTTATATGGCTCTTCTTCCTCCACATTTGTTTGTTACGATGCTAATCAGAGCGCCAATCGCTTCAAACATGCGTGTTTAGTGAGGTAATTTCTAAATGATTTCCGTCTGAAATAATATGCGTGATGCAAAAGGTCAATTCTCCCATATATGGAATGAAAACATCCGATCCTCTATCGGCAATGTTTACAAATAACGTATTATTACTTTAATTTGAAGAAATGTCTTTGCAACAAGGTGCGCCGGAAACGATGATGTCATGCATGTCTGTCCAAAATGTGTCGCACAGACAAGTAATCTCGTTATCTGTCGCTTGAGCACACAAAATCCGTCTCTTTACCATCTTTTCAGAGAATGCACCCTGGCCTTATCAGGCCGATTAAACAAATGCGCTGGGCGATTTTAGTGTTAATCTTTAGTCTGATGTCGGCCACACCAGAGATTAACCAACATGGTTGTCGATTAATTATTATCTCAGCCGTTCCTTGCAAAGCAGGGAGAAACGGATAACCAAACAGACATGACGAGGTATCAGTGAGAGGAGTGTAAGAATGTTTGAAAATACAAACTATCTGTTACATTGCAGAGAAAGAAAAAGATGCCGACCATGGACAAGCATGTGACCTAGTCAGTACAACAATTGAAAGTGAGTACTGCCGTAGTGAATAATAGATCGAGAAGAGGTCGAACCAATCCATTCTGTCACAGACTGCATGCCTCGCATAGTTCCCGAGAGTCTTAGGGGAGGCAAAGAAAGGACAGCACTACTGCTGTATCAGGCTTGTCGTAAAAGGCGACTGATTTTAGGTCATTGACTAATTTCAGGCTGCCTCATCGTATAAAACAGATTGGTATAGTAATGACCGCTGCAAGAGCTTGTGCTTTGACGTAGACTTCCTCAAAGGGGGGTTCTGTATTATGATGATGATGGTTATGATGATGATAATTATGTTAATGATAGTTATGATGATGATGATGGTTATGATAACGATAATGGTTGTGTTGATAATGATGATTTTGATGATGATGATTATGATGATGATGATGGTTATGATGATTATGATTCTGATGATGAGGCAATGATGATGATAATTATGATGATGGACATGATGGTGCTTATGATGATGATGGTTATGATGGTGATGATGGTTATGATGTTAATGATGATGACGGTTATGAAGATGACGGTTATGATGATGATGATGGTTATGATGATGACGATTATGATGATGATGGCTATGATGAAAATGGTGGTTATGATGATGATGGTTATGATGATGATTATGATGGCGATGGTTATATTAACGATGGATATGATGATGATGATAGACATGATTATGATGGCAATGGTGATGATGGTTATCATGATGGTGATGGTTATCATGATGATGATTATGTCGATGGGTAAGATGATGATTATGGTTATGACAATGATGATTATGATGATGATGGTTATGATGATGATAGTTATGATAATGATGATTATGACGATGATGGTTAATGTTGTCGTGAAATATTCTAATCCACATATATAAATTATTAGGTAAATATAAAGCCTAACAAATAAAATTAATAAAGAGAAGAGCAATGGGAAAATAACAGTGCTGTCACAAAGAATGTACTCGAAATCCCCCTTGTTTTCTGCTTCGTCTGCAAATTGTAACGCTTTCACGTTGATATAAAAGCTTACTGTATTATTACCCGCCTTCTTCAATGAAACGTGTGCTGCATTTCTAAGAAAAACATTGAGACGTACTGCGTAATGACCTAAATTAATCCTAACATTAATTATACTGCGTTACCAAAACGAACGAACAGATGGACAAAAGGATAAAGAGAGAGGGGAGGGCTGAAAATCAGGAACGCATGCAACACGCTTCGCGCGATACACAAATGCTGCCATCACGCGTGTAAGTCTACATGCACTAATTTTTTTTCAGACGGACAGTGATAAAATACACTACCCTTTCCCAGAGTTAGGTTTATAAATCATAAAAAACTCTTATTAGAAAAGATAACATTAGATGGGTTTACGGTTGAAAACATAACAGTACCCAGACAGCACATCTTCGAAACAGGAGGTAGAAGAAATTGCATATTTTGAATGCAGCCACGTAGCTCCTTTAAATTTGTATTTTTGGGTTCCTTAGGGCTTGCTGACAAATAATATGTAAAACGTTACGCAAATAGTCCAGGAATTAATAAATTATACCCAAAATAAAATATTGGGGGTGCCTGACAGCATAAAATCATTTCTGCTCATAAGATTTTTTTTTTTTAACGTGTTTGAAAAAAAATTTACGTTACAGAAATAGCCTACCATGTAAACTCCAAATTGATTGGAGCGCAACAAATGAAAGCCTAACCACGATTGGTCGGGCTATAAATACTATCTTGGTTGTTAGGGGAAACGGGGAAAGGTAACATTTTTTCAAACACTTGTCGAAACGGGGCTCATTGGTCAGACTCGCTGATATACACACTTGGGAGCGTTAGTTCGAAACCACTTGTTTAAATAAGATTGATAAAGCATCAGTGCGTTGAAGCCAGCTTATATTTGGCTAAATAAAAGCCTGGAAGATAAGCAGATGGGAATTTGTGCCAGTTTGTGCCAGAATTCATTGCTAATCAACGTATCTGTGTTTATTCGTATGAATTGTGGTAAGCTTGAACCATTCAATATCTTTTAATGAAAATTGAATGTGAATTGTTGATTTATGCCTGTATATATATGTGTAGTTCAGTGGCCAACGTGAGGTAAAGCCTGTAATGCTCCAGCCTGAACAGAGGGTGTCGGAGAGAAGTAAAACGGCATGGAATGGCCAAACAGTACACTGACACCTGGATGATTGAATAGAAAGAAATAATGCTGGAATTGCAGAGGCGTAGTAACCATTAAGAAGGGTAATACTGGAATAAAGTATTTCAAATGAAGCTGACAGTTGGCCTAATGCTCTGAACTCAATGTTTGTGCTGTGTTGTGATCAGTGTAACAAGAGAGTTTAAGTTAGTTATGAAGTAGAAGGTACATCCTTCTTGATTTCAGGGACAGTGGTCTTGATGGTACTGAGCAGCACCTAGTCAGAGCTTTGCTGAATCCAGTGTCGGACAGCATACTCCTTGGTCCTTTTAGCTATCAGTGAGGTGTCTCCAGAGCCCAGAGGAGAATTCGAGCAGAGGAGTCCTTTCCTGCCGCCATCACGCCAGATAAGCTAACTTGGCCAGCTGAGCTCAACATTATGTCCCCTCATCTTGAACTGACTTTGTAAAATTAACATTAAGAGGGGAATTTACTTGTCTTAAAATCAGGAACTGTGAACATCTCCAATACTAGTCCCTAAAGACAAACTATTGAAGTCATGATGACAAATACCAACAGAGCTTGAACAAAACAAAACCAGTATTACCTCATTTTACTACTACACAACTGACACACATAGAACATTTGTAATAATATATGTCACTACAATATTCATATTAAATACATTCTGTACATAACTTGTAATTTAAATTGATTGTGATTCCTGGTTCCCTTGTAGTTGAATCAGGACACATATTCATTCATGCCAGTAATGAATACATATTGTTATTTGAAAAGTTACGAGTGACTTCTTTAAGATATTCTCATAGAGTGTTATATGTATGTGAGTGTCACAGTGTTGTTAAGAGTAGTGGATTAAATTAAATTGTTTATCTGTCTGTTGTTGTGACTTACACTTCATCATACACATACCCTAGACACATAACGTAGCATCACACTATTCCAGAATAATTCTGACTGAGATATAGAGATATGTGGTAGCAAGTAAGGTTATCTATAATACACTACTCTTAATAGATATAGATACCTTCACAGCTGATCTCAGTCAGTACACTAAGTCCCCTATAAATATTTATAACATCCCACTTCACCACATATATTGGGGTCTCGCTCTTGGGATTTTGAATCTTTCCCTATTAAAAATATTGGGGGTAATTCACTTCAGGGAATATAAGAATTAAAAGGTATCCTTGGGTGGAATTAAATAAGGTTGAGCTCACGGTGCCTGTGTTGTCCATTAGATATATTTAGAGATTAAATTGTTAGTTAGACATTGTATAAATTTACATAATAGACAATGGCGGACCTGGCCAAATTTCGATCTGCTGCGGTTCAGACTGCAAAAGAGTTAGGATTAGATGGGCAAGTTATGGTTGCCTATGTCACGACGGAATGTGACAAATTTATTGAACGTGAAGAAAGAAGGTTTGAAGCCGAAAGAAAGTTAGAGGCTGACAAGGAAACTAAGAAGTTACAGTTTAGACTATGAAGAGGTTGCAGATTGAGGCTGAGGCTAAGAAATTGGAAGCAGAAAAGAAAGAAGATTAGCTGAGCCAAAGAGAAGAGAAGAAATTAGCTGCAGAAGAAGCTGCAGAAAGGGAAGAGAGGAAATTAGCTGCAGAAAGGGAAGCAGAAGATAAAAGATTACAAAGGGAACATGAGTTACGACTAAGGGAGTTTGAGTTTCAAGGCCATGCTCCTGAAAATGGTGCCAGTCCCTTTGCCTCTGATGCTACGGTTACTCAAGGAGCCTCAACCTCAGCTATGAATTTTCATTTAGATCATTTTGTTGAGAAAGACGATGATATTGAGAGCTACCTAAATAGGTATGAGCTATTAGCTACCACGTATGGGTTAGAGAGAGAAAGGTGGAGCTTAAAGTTATCTCAGGGACTTCGTGGGGCAGCTTATGAAGTTTTTGCAAAAATGAGCAGAGGTGATCAGGAAAATTATGACATGCTAAAGCAGGCTCTTTTGTTAAGGTATGAAAAGAATGCAGAGTTTTACAGAAAAAAATTTAGGAATGCTAAACTACTGTCAGGTGAAACCTATCACCAGTTCTCTGCACGAATAGAGACATACTTGGAGAAATGGACTTCTCTGGGGAAAACCCAAGATCTTAAGGAAATGGTCCTTATAGAGCAACTAAGAGAGTCCATGGCTCCAGACCTGAGAAAGTTTCTCATGGAACAAGGTGCAGAGAGGCTGGGTGAGTTGCTAAATGTTGCTGAAAGGTATCAAGCAGCTCAAGCAGAGGTAACAGGTAATAAAAAGAAACAGGTGGATAACTTTAGGGCACCACAGAACTTTAATAAATTTGATCCTAAGGATCAAAATAAAGGTAAGCACCAATTTGATAGGCCACGGTATGAAAATAAAAATAAATTCCCACAATTCGATGAAAGGAAATATAATGAAAGAAAATCTTTCAACCAAGGAAAAAGGTGGTGTAAGAATTGTCAGATGGACAATCATGACACTGACCGTTGCAGAAGGAAACCTGTGTATATGGCAACCCTTCAGGTCAGGTCGACCTCAAGACAGGAGGAGGAGGATATTATGTTAGATACCACTCCAGAAGAGATGAGGAAGGCACAGGCTGGGGATAAAACACTCAAGCCTTGTTTCAGAAAATTGTCAACTTGTCATACAACTCCAGGCAAGGGAGATTTTTACATGAAAAACAAGTTGATGTATAGGAAGACTGGAGCTAGATCCAATGGTCACGGACAGCTGGTTCTTCCAAAAAGATATAGGACAGAATTAATAAGGAGCCTACATGTGAAACCAGATGGGGACCATGAGAAGATAGGTACCATCATTCAAAAGGTGGCTCACAATTATTATTGGCCCAAAGCAAGATGGGACATTGAAAATTTTGTAGAAAGGTGTAGCATAGCACATGAGGGAACACCCACAAGTGGGAACATGGATCAGGACCTGGACACGCCATGGGGCAAAATCAGGCCTGACAATAAAAAGAAAAATAGATTTGATAAAGTGGACCAAATGGAATGGGAAGCCCCTTTTCACGGACAAGCTTCACTTAACTGTTTTACAATGGCCACTATGCGGAGAGTGCAAAAAGATGTCTTACCCCAGGATAAGCCGAAAATCCCTCAATCGGACTTAA
This sequence comes from Oreohelix idahoensis, assembly GCA_024509875.1. NCBI lineage: Eukaryota > Metazoa > Mollusca > Gastropoda > Stylommatophora > Oreohelicidae > Oreohelix > Oreohelix idahoensis. Next base: position 279,161 of record JAMPIV010019651.1, read on the forward strand.
ACAAACTGGAGGAAGAAGATGTAGAGAGGAAATCTCTCATCAAGAATTTTAAGTGGGGAGAAAGCCCCAAAAGAAAAATTGGTAGCGGTTGTTTTGTGAATGAAAATTCTGGGAGGAAAAATCATCACTATAAAGCTTCAAGTGGAAGAGACCATACCGGTGCATGGACAAATAGGTCCACACAATTAAAGGTCCATATGTAGCTTTGTTAAGAACGTGGACTGATGAAAAGGCAGAGGAAAACATTACATCTTCATACCAATATGTGAATGAGCTGACCACTCGGTTAAAAAAACTGGCTGGAAACTTGCCAATGAAAATTTGAAACAAGCCAGGAAGAAACATGCTGCCTATTATAACAGGAAGGCGAAAGACAGAAATTTGGCTGTGGGAGAGAAAGTACTGCTTCTTTTGCCTGGGAGTCAGAATAAGTTACAAATTGGATGGCAGGGTCCATATACAGTTTTAGAGAAGGTGTCTAGAACAAATTATAAGATAGATAAGAAGGGGAAAGAAAAAATCTATCATGTGAATCTCCTGAAGAAATATTTGGAAAGAGAACATCAGGAAGAGACACACTTGTTGACCTTGTCCATCGCCATGGAGATGAAAAAGGAACCACTTTCATCATTTGAATATCCATTACACCCCTGTGAGACAGCAGCACAGGTGAAAATCAGTACACATTTAACGAAAACTCAGAAAGAGAGAGTGCAACAGGTTCTAAATAATCATGCAGAGGTGTTAACAGACCGACCAGGGCATACAAACCTATTGGAATATGATATGAAACTGATAGACCCCACACCTGTCTGTATGAAACCATATTCGATTCCGTTTGCTAAGGAGAAAGCTTTGAAGGAAGAGATAGACTATCTGTTGAAGGAAGGAATTATTTCGCACAGTGAGTCTTCGTATAGTTCCGGTGTTGTACTCTTAAGGAAGCCCTCTGGAGAACATAGACTCTGTATAGATTACAGGAGACTGAATGCTATTACAGAAGGACAGGTGGATCCATTGCCGGATACAAAATCAGCTGTTTGCCAGACTAAATAAAGCTAAATATTTCTCAAAAGTGGATCTGAGTAAAGGATACTATCAGATTCCAGTAAAGCCTGAGGTTAGACCATACCTAGCTTTTAGTACCTCAGAAGGACACTATGAGTTTAATAGATTGCCATTTGGATTGAAGAATGCGCCTAGTGTCTTCTCTAGAATGATGAGAAAATTATTGGATCCTCTGAATAATCCCTGTATACAAATTTTATGGATGATATCCTTATAGCAACAGAAACATTTGAGGAACACATTGACTCTCTGAACATGCTGTTTGATCGACTTAGGGAGGCAAATTTAACAGCCCGACCAACCAAATGTTGCGTTGGATGTAAAGAATTGGAATTTTTGGGACACACAGTTTATCAGGGAAATATGACCCCTGACCCAAAGAATTTAGAAAAACTACAGAAAGCCCCGAGACCACAAACCAAGAAGGACGTGAGATCCTTTGTCTCATTATGTGGTTTCTACCAGAAGTATATCAAAAACTTTAATTCCATATGTGCACCGTTAACTGAATTGACACGTAAAGGACTTCCAGATCGCATTACATGGACACCACAATGTGAAATGACTTACCAAGAATTGAAGGAAAAGCTCACAAGTAAACCCATTTTGAAATTACCTGACTTAAGTCAAGAATTCATAGTAAGGACGGATGCAAGTAATATTGGGTTAGGTGCAACTCTACTACAGAAATCAGATGCATTGGATGGGGAATTAAGCCCAGTGGCATATGCTAGCAGAAAGTTGAATAAAGCTGAAATCAACTACTCAACTAGCGAAAAAGAATGTCTTGCAGTAATATGGGCAATAAAGAAATTCAATATTTATCTATATGGGAAGGCATTTAAGTTGCAAACAGATCACAAACCTTTATCGTTTTTAGCACAGGCTAAGCATGAGAACTCTAGGTTACTCCGATGGTCTTTGCTTCTGGCTCCATATAATTTTAGCATTGAGTATATATCTGGAAAAACCAATTTGGGAGCGGATTTTTTAAGCCGCCATCCGTGTGATGAGAATCACCGTAAACCCCAGAAATAATAATAAATTTCTCTATGTGTATATAGAATAAAGGACTGACATATAATGTCTGTTTTAAGAGGGGAGGTGTCATGAAATATTCTAATCCACATATATAAATTATTAGGTAAATATAAAGCCTAACAAATAAAATTAATAAAGAGAAGAGCAATGGGAAAAATAACAGTGCTGTCACAAAGAATGTACTCGAAATCCCCCTTGTTTTCTGCTTCGTCTGCAAATTGTAACGCTTTCACGTTGATATAAAAGCTTACTGTATTATTACCCGCCTTCTTCAATGAAACGTGTGCTGCATTTCTAAGAAAAACATTGAGACGTACTGCGTAATGACCTAAATTAATCCTAACATTAATTATACTGCGTTACCAAAACGAACGAACAGATGGACAAAAGGATAAAGAGAGAGGGGAGGGCTGAAAATCAGGAACGCATGCAACACGCGTCGCGCGATACACAAAATGCTGCCATCACGCGTGTAAGTCTACATGCACTAATTTTTTTTTCAGACGGACAGTGATAAAATACACTACCCTTTCCCAGAGTTAGGTTTATAAATCATAAAAAAACTCTTATTAGAAAAGATAACATTAGATGGGTTTACGGTTGAAAACATAACAGTACCCAGACAGCACATCTTCGAAACAGGAGGTAGAAGAAATTGCATATTTTGAATGCAGCCACGTAGCTCCTTTAAATTTGTATTTTTGGGTTCCTTAGGGCTTGCTGACAAATAATATGTAAAACGTTACGCAAATAGTCCAGGAATTAATAAATTATACCCAAAATAAAATATTGGGGGTGCCTGACAGCATAAAATCATTTCTGCTCATAAGATTTTTTTTTTAACGTGTTTGAAAAAAAATTTACGTTACAGAAATAGCCTACCATGTAAACTCCAAATTGATTGGAGCGCAACAAATGAAAGCCTAACCACGATTGGTCGGGCTATAAATACTATCTTGGTTGTTAGGGGAAACGGGGAAAGGTAACATTTTTTCAAACACTTGTCGAAACGGGGCTCATTGGTCAGACTCGCTGATATACACACTTGGGAGCGTTAGTTCGAAACCACTTGTTTAAATAAGATTGATAAAGCATCAGTGCGTTGAAGCCAGCTTATATTTGGCTAAATAAAAGCCTGGAAGATAAGCAGATGGGAATTTGTGCCAGTTTGTGCCAGAATTCATTGCTAATCAACGTATCTGTGTTTATTCGTATGAATTGTGGTAAGCTTGAACCATTCAATATCTTTTAATGAAAATTGAATGTGAATTGTTGATTTATGCCTGTATATATATGTGTAGTTCAGTGGCCAACGTGAGGTAAAGCCTGTAATGCTCCAGCCTGAACAGAGGGTGTCGGAGAGAAGTAAAACGGCATGGAATGGCCAAACAGTACACTGACACCTGGATGATTGAATAGAAAGAAATAATGCTGGAATTGCAGAGGCGTAGTAACCATTAAGAAGGGTAATACTGGAATAAAGTATTTCAAATGAAGCTGACAGTTGGCCTAATGCTCTGAACTCAATGTTTGTGCTGTGTTGTGATCAGTGTAACAAGAGAGTTTAAGTTAGTTATGAAGTAGAAGGTACATCCTTCTTGATTTCAGGGACAGTGGTCTTGATGGTACTGAGCAGCACCTAGTCAGAGCTTTGCTGAATCCAGTGTCGGACAGCATACTCCTTGGTCCTTTTAGCTATCAGTGAGGTGTCTCCAGAGCCCAGAGGAGAATTCGAGCAGAGGAGTCCTTTCCTGCCGCCATCACGCCAGATAAGCTAACTTGGCCAGCTGAGCTCAACATTATGTCCCCTCATCTTGAACTGACTTTGTAAAATTAACATTAAGAGGGGAATTTACTTGTCTTAAAATCAGGAACTGTGAACATCTCCAATACTAGTCCCTAAAGACAAACTATTGAAGTCATGATGACAAATACCAACAGAGCTTGAACAAAACAAAACCAGTATTACATTCTGTACATAACTTGTAATTTAAATTGATTGTGATCCCTGGTTCCCTTGTAGTTGAATCAGGACACATATTCATTCATGCCAGTAATGAATACATATTGTTATTTGAAAAGTTACGAGTGACTTCTTTAAGATATTCTCATAGAGGGTTATATGTATGTGAGTGTCACAGTGTTGTTAAGAGTAGTGGATTAAATTAAATTGTTTATCTGTCTGTTGTTGTGACTTACACTTCATCATACACATACCCTAGACACATAACGTAGCATCACACTATTCCAGAATAATTCTGACTGAGATATAGAGATATGTGGTAGCAAGTAAGGTTATCTATAATACACTACTCTTAATAGATATAGATACCTTCACAGCTGATCTCAGTCAGTACACTAAGTCCCCTATAAATATTTATAACATCCCACTTCACCACAAATGTAATGATGGTTATGATGATAGTGGTGGTTATTATGATGATGGTTATGATGATGCTGGTTATGATGACGATAGATATGATGATGATGATTATGATGAAGATAATTATGATGATGATGACGGTTATGATGATGATGATGCTTATGATAATGATGGTTATTATGATGATAATGGTTATGATAATGATGATGATTATGATGATGATTATGATGCTGACCGTTATGATGATGATGATTATGATGATGATGATTTCGATTATGATGATGATGATATTATGATGATGACGGTTATGATGATGATTATGATGATATTGCTGACGGTTTTGAAAGTTATGATGATGATTATTATGATGATGATGATGGTTATGATGATGTTGATGCTTAAGATAATGATGGTTATGATGATAATGTTAATGATAATGATAATGATGGGTATGATGATGATGATTATGATGCTGACAGTTATGATGATGATGATTATGATGATGGTGATTATGATGATGATGGTTATTATGATGTTGGTGTCACGGATTGCCTCCACTGCTTTGCCGTAGTGGTCCACCAGTGGCCAAAACGCAAGAGTATCTAAAATGGGTCGTCAAAGGTGTCTACCTTCGCACAAGATTGCTCTTGGCAGAGTTGTAAATAGAAGGGTAATGACGCTTCTATCCCCAGGTAGTACCCACAAAATAATTTAGAAGTCAAGAACTATGCTGCATTGGCAGGGCAATTGTTAACTTTTATATCTGATCCGCCGCGTTTTGTGAAGAGTTAAGCAATTGTTTTAGCCCGTTCAAGCCCCCAGCTGGTGTAAATCCAGCGAAATCCCTTTTATAAGTATTTTCTCTATAGCTGTAAATATATGTCTAGATGTATATATATTAAAGAGGCTTGCTCATACGTATGCTTCCTTACCTATAATAACTGAATCAACAATAATTGTTTAGTTTTAAAATAACATGCACCACAGTTAATAATCAATTAGTTTTAACAGGTTAAAATAACGATGAAATGATGATGACTTTTAGATGCAAATCAAATTGTCTTCATCGAGACGTGATTTGAGGATTTAAATTAAAATGAAAATTTAATGTCCGTTTGCTGGTGCCTTTTACAAGCACCTAACTGGTATAAGGGAGTCATGCAGCCGCGGTTTCATCAATTCTTTTGTGATCATGACACTTCACAGTCTGATAGCTTCGTTCCTCGACGCTCTGATAGCTTCGTTCCACGAACGGTCTGATAGCTTCCTTCCACGAACTTTTAGACAAAATAGAAAGAACAGATGCCTCTGCTAAGTAAATTTGTTGGCTGCAAATTAACAGGCGCATTGTCTCTTGCAGTCCACCCACCAATGTTAGTCTCTCTGAATAATTATATTCTTGAGTTATACACATCGTAACTCAGGGAAGATGATTAGAAATCACCAATATTCTCCTGGGTATTAAACTTGGAAAATATGTGCTTGGACAGCGCGAAAACACTGATTTGCGTGAATTAAAATTAGCAAGGTACATATATATCACAAAATGATATGATACACTTGAGGCACATGTGATGTAATCATCACTCATCACTGCTGTAGTCGGGGTCTGTGGGTCGCTGCTGCTTTCGCATTTCTGCGCGAATTAGCATAAAACAAACACAAACGCTTGCTGTAGTGGTTTATGAACATACTGTTTTCATATGTTGAGGTTGCAAGCCTCATATATAATCATTTAGCAAGAAAAACATGTCAAATTCACATTTGTAAAATAACTGTTTACACTTACTCAAAAGTAATTTTTGGGAACACAATCTCCTGGCACAGTTAGAATGGACACAATCAGCTTAGGTTAGATGCTGTCGAATCACTTGGTCTGGAAATATTAGTATTCCTCTTATGATGGGTGATTTGATTCTTTATGTCTCCAGTCTTGGTATTTATAATGCGGGTTTACTTTTTTAAGTTTTAGTTCCCCAAATACTCTGTAATGGTCCTTTATGTTTCCAGTCTTTGTAATTAAAATGCGGGTTTACTTTTAAGTTTTAAAGTTGTCCAAATACTCTGATCTGTCACTTATAAATTTGGAATCGTTAATCCTTGTGACAACTTGCCCAATCTTCTCTTCATTTTTTTTTTATTATTTACGTGACATCGTTTTTTTCTCATCCTCAATGCATGATCGCAAAGTCCCGGGAATTGTCACTGGCGGAAATTCTCCTAGCATTCAGTATTTCCTCCTCGCTATTTTTAGATACGACGTCATTGTTGACCAATGACCTCGGTAGCTAGGAACCTGTTTTAATTTAAGACTGCTTAAGCTGATAAAACCAGTTTATGCCACTTTAGGAAGACCCCACGTGACTTTTAACGCTATTGATTGGAGCGTTTATTTGACGCTAATGTCACATGATGCACGCTATGGATCACGTGTCCAAGCGGAAATGTCCCGCTAAAAGTGCGCCAAACACGAGCAATCTTCACTTGCCCGGAACCCTTGAGACAGCTAGGTCTAACCCAATTATCGGCGAATTCTCGCATTAAAAGCACTGAAGCCACGTGTCTAATTGCGGGTTAGCGTCCATCTTTGAGTAGGTAAGTGAAATCTCGCTAGAATATAATGTGATGAAATGTGTAGTACATTGCAAAATCGACGCAAGATTGGTATGTTTACTTTATTCATATTTTTGTTTTACGATCACATCCAGCCACATGTGATCGGGTATATTTTATGATCCCACGGGATATGTACATGTTCATAATAATGTATAACGGGAATATATATATATATAGCTATTAATTTCCATATTATTTGATTATTTTCGACCCGACGTTTAGACTAACGGAAATTAATATTAACGATAATGTTGACAGACCGTGACATATATTCATTATAAATTATATGACGATGCGACCAGACATGAAGTGTGTGATAATGTTGTCAGACAATTCTAAAAACACGGATGTCCAATTATTTGTTAAATTCATCATAATGACATGACGATTAGGCTAGAGGCACAGAACTAGAATACTGTTGCCGACATTTCTATGATAAATTTGGTGGGTTTAACTGACATTTATAATAATTCATCGGGTTAAGCTGACGATAAATCAGTCTAAAGAATTATAATACTGCCACTGGGGCAGAGAAATATAATAAAGGACAGACAGGAGAAACTTGAATTCAAGATTAGACTCTAGACATATGATGTTAGAGACTAAAATCTGAGGTGACGGGCAGAGGGACGGCTTAGGGAAAGACTGCTTTCTAAAGCTAGAAAATTAATGAAGCCGTCGTATTTGTCTTCAGTCTATGGTGGAGCCTTGCACGACAGTCCAATCTCAGCGCAGAATACGGAGTCGAGCACAGAGAAGGCAAATCCGAACCATTCAAGACCTACCGGGGCAACGTCAGGAGACCGGAGAACTAACCACACTTCACTATCAGCCGGGGGCTGAAAAGCTAAGTCCACGACAAAGGAAACTCACCTAATCAATGCCACAAAGTTTAGTCATCCATGATGAAAAACACGTGAAGTGTGAGACACATAAATACATACAGCAGACACTAATTCCATCGACAATACTATCATTCACCATCTATTCACTTTATTGCAATAAACCAATTGGGTGTATATACTGTACCCCACGCTTTGTTCCTTCCATTAGATGTTGAATATTGTCTATGTTTATCTTCCTTTATAAGGGAGGGGGGGGCTCGTAAAATATAATATAATTTAAAGAATAATAATAATAGATAACTGAGAAGGGGACGACGGTAGCGAGAGACCAAATATCTCCTTACAATCTTTTCCAGACCTGTCGAGTTAGGAGAATTTACCCTCTTCGTCACCCTTCGGAAGTGGGAAAACCCAGCAGGGATTCCTTGAGCCAAATCTTCCACATCAGATCTATTATTTCCTCTAAATAATTCTCTTATCCTTTAAACGCTACGTGACACTGGGGGCTCGTCCGGGATTTGAACTTATGTATTTTATCATACCTCTGGGATAGTATCATCCATTCAGTCATTACAGTATACCATTTTAACACATGTATTTTCACACAGTGAGCTCTAGAAAGACAGAAAACATTTTTTTCTAGAAATTCAGGCATTGATTGGTGAATCCCTTTATATATGTTGTGTTTAATTAAGTTAGTTCTTGATTTTGTATTTCATTGAATTACAGACCTTAAGTCTCCATAACTGTAGTAATTTCATTCTACAGCAGTCGGATAAATAATTAGTATTTACTTGTTGCTAGAAATACTATTGGAAGGTAGCACTAGCTTACTCAGTGTGGACTTTAACTGCAAAAGATGGCTGAAATAGTTAAGCTTAAGGCAGCACTAGGGGAGGCCGGTCGAGATCTAGGTTATAGTGGGGTGGACCTTGCAAATTATGTCAGTGTCGAGACTGATAAGTATTACGCTCGAGAAACAGCGAAAGCTGAAAGAGAAGAGCGAATAAAGTTAGCAGAAATAGATGAGAGGATAAAAGCTGTAGACGCTAGAGAAAGAAGCGAGAGAGATGAACGCGAGCATGCATTGAAGATGAAGCAGTTAGAGATGCAGGGACAAGCTCAAAGAGTTGAACCAGTAGCCGGTGCGACAGCATCTACCTCCTCAGGCAACCTATCGCCACGGTCAGATGATATGCCTCCTTGCACGCAGGGGGCACAGGACCTTTGCCATCCTCACTCATGTCAACTTTGGGACCTTTGACGTTTCCATTTGAAGCTTTCTCGGAACAAGCCGACTCGATCGATAGGTATCTCGACAAATTTGAGAAGTTTGCCACCACGTTTGGTTTGGAGAAGAGCAAATGGAACCTGAAACTGTCGCAAGGGCTTAGAGGAACTGCTTATGACGTGTATAGCAAGCTTCCTCCAGGTTTACAGGATGACTACGACTCTTTGAAAAAGGCACTATTGGTTCGTTATGAGCTACATGCTGACGCCTATAGGAAGAGGTTCCGTAACTCTAGGAGGGAAGTCGGAGAGAACTTTGCTCAGTTTGCTGCGAGACTGGATTCCTACGTGGAGAAGTGGGGGTGCCCTAGGGAATTTTACTCATGATTGGGAAGGCCTGAAGGAAATGGTCATGATCGAACAACTGAAGGACACCATGACTTCCGACATGAGAAGATTCCTGACAGAGAATGGGGCCAGCACTTTAGAATCCATAGTCCAGTTAGCGGAACGATATCAGGCAGCACTATCAGAGAATCCACCACCCAGACGGAAACAACCAGATTACGTACCTAGACAGACAGCTCAGTCACACATGGACCCCCAAGTGAAACCACCGTATACTAACTGCAAAAAGCATGACAAGCCAGACTACAAGACTACTCAGAGATCTAATTTCCAGCAGCAGAGGCAAGGGGAAAAATGGTGTAAGCACTGTAGAACCATCACCCACAATACGCAGGAGTGCAACCGGAAAAAAAACCCACCTCATCATGCTGCCTGCTTACGTAAAAGTGCCGCAAGGGGAAATGGACCGGAAGAACCTCTGGACAAACCCCGACATCCCCCGGTCGTTGAGACAGTCCTCGTAAATGACCAAGAGGTGACCTGCCTTTATGATACAGGCCTTGCATTCGACGCAGTTGTCTGTGCATCCCTAGTCAAGCCTGACCAGATGACAGAAGACACTATAGAAATACAAGGACCTACTAAAAGTGCAGCACCTATGCGTTTGGCCATAGCCAAGATTAAGGTCAAATCAAAATATGTGACTGGGGAAATCCGTGCAGCGATCTTGGACGACCCTATTTATCCCTTGATCTTAGGGTGTAGGTATGTGTTCTTGGGAGAACCCATTCACCCTCTGGTTGTGGCGGCTGTCACCACTAGAGGACAGGCCAAACGGAATACGGAGTTGGAATCCCCACCCAACATCCTTCCTGAGGAATTAAAAAAGGCACAAACGGAGGATCAATCTCTAGCACCCTGCTACAAAAAACTACCGAGAGCGCACACTCCTCTCCAAAAGGGAGACTTCTACAAGAAAAATGGGCTGTTGCATCGGAAAGCAGGAAATGGAGGACAGGAACATGGGCAACTTGTGGTTCCATCAGCATACCGAGCCCAGGTCCTAGAAATGGGCCATGCCCTTCCGTTTAGTGGCCACATGGGCATAAGTGCCACGATTCAGCGTATTTCATGTCATTATTATTGGCCAGGTATCAACGCCGATATCCAGAGATATGTGAAATCATGCCCACAGTGCCAGAGGACAGCGCCGAAACACTGGACGGCCCCAGCCACTCTGGGAGAAATGCCAATCTTGGGCACACCCTTCGAACGAGTAGCGGTGGATATTGTGGGTCCACTTACTCGTAGCAAAAAGAGAAACAGTTATATACTCACGTTAGTGGATTGTTGCTCCATGTGGGCAGAGGCAATTGCTATGCCCGCCTGTGATTCTAAGCATGTTGCTGAGGCTCTGCTCACCATATTTACTCGGCTAGGGTTTCCGTCACAGATCCTGACAGATAATGGTTCCCAATTCCGAGGAAAACTCACCGAGGAAGTGTTTAGGATATTTCAGGCCCGACATATCCACACCTCTCCCTACCACCCCCCAGGCAAATGGCCAGGTGGAGCGGTTTAACGGGACCCTTATTTCCATCCTTCGGAAACTTGCGCAGGAAAAACCAGAGAGCTGGGATCAATACTTACCCGCAGCACTATTTGCTTACCGCGAAGTACCCCACAATTCTACTGGGATGCCTCCTGCCACATTGCTGTTTGGTAGACCTATAAAAGGACCTTTAGAGGCACTGTTACGTACTTGGACAGATGATAAAGCTGATGAGACGGTCACCTCTGCATCCCAATACGTGAAGGAGTTGACCCAACGCCTTAAAACAGGATGGGAACTGGCAAAGGAAAATGTACGCCGTGCCCGTCGTAAACATGCGCGTTACTACAACCGCACTGCGAAGGATAGGGAGCTAGAAGTAGGAGAACAGGTATTATTACTCCTGCCCAGTAGCAATAATAAATTGCAAATCGGGTGAGAGGTCCATATAAAATTGTTGAGAAAATGTCGCGCACCAATTACAAGATTGCCATAAAGGGGAAGCAGAAAATTTACCACATAAACCTGCTGAAGCGATATTATGAAAGACCAGGTGCAGAACCAGCACATTTCCTGACACTGGCTATTGCGACGGAAACTGAGGCAGAACCCCTGACCTCCTGTGAATACCCTCTTCGTCAGTGCGAAACTCATCAAGATGTTCAGATTAGTTCAACTTTAACGGAGGATCAGCAGGCACGGGTTCAACAGTTGTTGAGAAAACACACTAGTACACTCACGGATAAACCTGGCATGACCAACCTGATAGAATTTGATATGAAGCTAACAGACCTCGCCCCGGTACGAGTTAAGAACTATCCTGTTCCTTATGCTAAAGCAAAGGCATTGAGTGAGGAAATCGAGTACCTGCTTAAGGAAAATATTATCTCAAAATCAGAGTCGCCTTATAGTGCGAGTGTAGTGTTGCTTAGAAAATCCACAGGAGAACATCGCCTCTGCATAGACTACCGAAGGCTCAACGCTGTAACGGAATTTCAAGCGGAGCCCTTACCGGATCAGAATCAGCTTTTCACCAAGCTGAGTAGAGCACGATACTTTTCGAAGATAGACCTTAGCAAAGGGTACTACCAGATCCCGGTAAAAGAGGAAATTCGACATATGTTAGCATTTAGTACTTCTGAAGGCCATTATGAGTTTAATGTATTGCCATTTGGGCTAAGCAACGCCCCAAGCGTCTTTACTCGTATGATGAGGAAGCTACTGGAACCCCTGAACCACCCTGGGATAAGTAATTTCATGGACGACATACTTATTGCCACGAACACCTTTGAGGAGCACCTGGACGCAGTTTCCCTACTCTTCGAAAGACTTAGAGAAACAGGACTCACCGCTCGCCCTACAAAATGTCAAATTGCCTGCGAGCAACTAGAATTCCTGGGACACACTATCTCGCATGGATGCATGTCCCAGATGCGCGTAATATTGAGAAGTTACAGCGGGCCCCACGACCCCAGACTAAAAAGGATGTAAGGTCATTTGTGTCTCTATGTGGCTTCTACCAGAGATATATTAAAGATTTTAATACCCTGAGTGCGCCATTGACCGCATTAACCAAGAATGGGAACCCGGACAAAGTAACCTGGACAGCGGAGTGCGAAAATGCCTACACGCTGCTGAAGGAGAAACTCACAGCTAGGCCAATTCTGCGACTGCCTGACTTAACTCTGAACTTTACGCTGCGAACAGATGCTAGCAATATAGGGATAGGAGCCACTCTCCTGCAGCCTAGTGATAGACCTTCTGCAACTCTATTCCCCATCGCATATGCTAGTAGGAAATTGAACCCTGCTGAACAGAACTACTCTACCATCGAACGAGAATGTCTGTCGCTAATATGGGCTGTGCAGAAGTTTCAACCATATTTATACGGGAAAAAGTTCACGGTGCAGTGTGATCACCAACCGTTGATATTTCTTGCAGCGTCGAAGAACCTTAATGCCCGGCTTATGAGATGGTCACTACTGTTGCAGCCATATTCATTTCACATAGAATACATACCTGGGAAGAACAACGTAGGGGCAGATTTTTTGAGCAGACATCCGGACGCAACCGAGGAGATATGAGAAACTGGAAAAGAAGAGGAAGACAGGACAAGAGGAGTTGGACGGAACGTCAAACTTGAGGAGGGGCTTGTGTGACAACTTGCCCAATCTTCTCTTCATTTTTTTTTTATTATTTACGTGACATCGTTTTTTTTCTCATCCTCAATGCATGATCGCAAAGTCCCGGGAATTGTCACTGGCGGAAATTCTCCTAGCATTCAGTATTTCCTCCTCGCTATTTTTAGATACGACGTCATTGTTGACCAATGACCTCGGTAGCTAGGAACCTGTTTTAATTTAAGACTGCTTAAGCTGATAAAACCAGTTTATGCCACTTTAGGAAGACCCCACGTGACTTTTAACGCTATTGATTGGAGCGTTTATTTGACGCTAATGTCACATGATGCACGCTATGGATCACGTGTCCAAGCGGAAATGTCCCGCTAAAAGTGCGCCAAACACGAGCAATCTTCACTTGCCCGGAACCCTTGAGACAGCTAGGTCTAACCCAATTATCGGCGAATTCTCGCATTAAAAGCACTGAAGCCACGTGTCTAATTGCGGGTTAGCGTCCATCTTTGAGTAGGTAAGTGAAATCTCGCTAGAATATAATGTGATGAAATGTGTAGTACATTGCAAAATCGACGCAAGATTGGTATGTTTACTTTATTCATATTTTTGTTTTACGATCACATCCAGCCACATGTGATCGGGTATATTTTATGATCCCACGGGATATGTACATGTTCATAATAATGTATAACGGGAATATATATATATATAGCTATTAATTTCCATATTATTTGATTATTTTCGACCCGACGTTTAGACTAACGGAAATTAATATTAACGATAATGTTGTCAGACCGTGACATATATTCATTATAAATTATATGACGATGCGACCAGACATGAAGTGTGTGATAATGTTGTCAGACAATTCTAAAAACACGGATGTCCAATTATTTGTTAAATTCATCATAATGACATGACGATTAGGCTAGAGGCACAGAACTAGAATACTGTTGCCGACATTTCTATGATAAATTTGGTGGGTTTAACTGACATTTATAATAATTCATCGGGTTAAGCTGACGATAAATCAGTCTAAAGAATTATAATACTGCCACTGGGGCAGAGAAATATAATAAAGGACAGACAGGAGAAACTTGAATTCAAGATTAGACTCTAGACATATGATGTTAGAGACTAAAATCTGAGGTGACGGGCAGAGGGACGGCTTAGGGAAAGACTGCTTTCTAAAGCTAGAAAATTAATGAAGCCGTCGTATTTGTCTTCAGTCTATGGTGGAGCCTTGCACGACAGTCCAATCTCAGCGCAGAATACGGAGTCGAGCACAGAGAAGGCAAATCCGAACCATTCAAGACCTACCGGGGCAACGTCAGGAGACCGGAGAACTAACCACACTTCACTATCAGCCGGGGGCTGAAAAGCTAAGTCCACGACAAAGGAAACTCACCTAATCAATGCCACAAAGTTTAGTCATCCATGATGAAAAACACGTGAAGTGTGAGACACATAATACATACAGCAGACACTAATTCCATCGACAATACTATCATTCACCATCTATTCACTTTATTGCAATAAACCAATTGGGTGTATATACTGTACCCCACGCTTTGTTCCTTCCATTAGATGTTGAATATTGTCTATGTTTATCTTCCTTTATAAGGGAGGGGGGGCTCGTAAAATATAATATAATTTAAAGAATAATAATAATAGATAACTGAGAAGGGGACGACGGTAGCGAGAGACCAAATATCTCCTTACAATCTTTTCCAGACCTGTCGAGTTAGGAGAATTTACCCTCTTCGTCACCCTTCGGAAGTGGGAAAACCCAGCAGGGATTCCTTGAGCCAAATCTTCCACATCAGATCTATTATTTCCTCTAAATAATTCTCTTATCCTTTAAACGCTACGTGACAATCCTATGTTTCTCTGGCTCCTGGGAGTTGCTAATTTGACGTTGCGATGCAGTTTGATTTGTGACTCTGATTTCGCTAGATTATATTTCCAATTCTCAGTTCAAAATCTCAGATTGTACTTCCGAAAAATTTTCCAATGAGAACCATTGTGTATCCCGTCTCTCAAATCAAGCCAATCGTAAGCTCTTTAGCACTAGCTGGGTTGGGGTGTTTAAATCATAATACCCCCGCGTATTTTAAAATATTACATTTAAAAATTCCATAGCGTGACCTCTATCTAATAATGCTGTAATACTTCCGTTTGCCTCTTTATGCAAACTCACAAACAAATCTGTGAACGTATTTTCTGCCCAGATGCGTTCCTACCAATATTGTCTACCCAGACAGATTATCTGTAATAATTACCCAGGGATGATCCGCGAAGCGATTATCTCATTATCAGCTGTGTTTTTGTCCATCCCTCAGACGGCTCTCAGACAGACAATATGGTTTTCTTTTCAACGATCGTACGAGACCATATTGTGTCCATAGAGATAGACTCCTATTAAAGGTGGCTAGGCAACTCAAGTGATAAACGTAATACAGCTGATCTGTGTAATCGACCTGGTATTGTTATAGTTCACCTGGTGCGGTTTAGAGCAAAAATGGAGGTGTATGAAATATGTCAAATAATAAGCGGATTACAGAGAGAGAGAGAGAGAGAGAGAGAGAGAGAGAGAGAGAGAGAGAGAGAGAGAGAGAGAGAGAGAGAGAGAGGCACAAAAGTACATGAGCAAACCCGTTTTGTCACAGATGGTTATGATGATTTTAATGGTTGTCTCGGATTGCCTCCCCTGCTTTGCAGTAGTGGTCTAAAAGTGGCCAAAACTCAAGAGTATCTAAAATAGGTCGTCAAAGGTGTCTACCTTCGCAGAAGTTTACTCTTGGCAGAGTTGTAGATAGAGAAATAAAGATGCTTCTATCTCAAGGGAGTATTCACAAGATATTCAGAAAAGCAAGAACAATGATGTATTGGCTGAGCATGTTAACTCTAGGATCTGCCGAGATCTTTTGTGGAGGATTAAGCAATTATTATTTTAGCTCGTCAAGCCCCCACCCTGATTTACTCAATGAAATTAGTATTATTATGGTAAAGCTCTGTTTAGAGTGTATTTAGTAAATTGACTGAGACAAACATGCAGTACATCTAAAATGATTAAATCGAAGTTAAATTTGTATAATTACAAATAACAAATTTAATAATAATTTAGTTTTAACACGGGTTTAAAAGATTGAATAATGTTTTACAAAAAAAGTTGTTCATCACTTTTGTGATGGTAGATTTGCTTTACAATGAAGTTCACGTGGAAGCTTATAGGGCTACTTAACTGCCAATATTATATTCTGCTCTCGCTGATGGTTTGGTTCTGTGCAGATAGGTCACTGGAGTTCTCACGTCTCTGGTCAAGATTAAAGGCGTTAGATGTTCCCAGTAAAATCAAGGAGTAACTGCCAAGCTTGTCCCGTATTTCTACATCAGTCAACTTCTACCATCACTTTGGTCCAGAGATTAGTACCCTCCCTGGTACTACCAACAACTATGGTAAAAGACTAGAAACAAAACGCTCTCCTGAGTAATGCGTTTTCCAACCAATAGTTATGGGTCCGCTTTCCCTCTATTTCACCATCCCATCTAACTCAGAATTTACCCTCGATTACAATTAAACTTAATCCCTCGAGAGAAAACTTTCTTTAAATTTAAATGAAAATGTTAATAGTACAGATAGAATATGTTTACATTTACACCTCCACTGACTGAAAAGTGTTCACCATATAAATTTATCATGTTTCCATTTATATCTACATTTGTTAAAAAGTTTGAAACTTTCATTTATTTTAAAGAGAATATGTTTTCATAGACATATACACTGGTTTGAAAATGTAACTATTATACTTATAATGTACATCATTTATTTATTTTCCCTCCCTGCTCCATATGGAACTTGTAACTGCCTAGGCTTTTAGTTCTCTTTAAGAAACTAGCGATAAAGCAGTTACCAGCCCTTTCAGTTGTGGTTCATGAAATCATCATTCTATACGCTGAGGTTGCCAGCCTCAAATGACTTGGACACCCACTAGCGATTTTCACATATTAATATTCACATGGTTATATATACATATTAGTTCACATGTTAGTAATTAAAAATATAGAATGTAAAATGACAACTTACGCCAATCTTGGCTCACAGAATGTTTACTCAGAGGGAGTAGGTTTAAGGCATGGAATATGTTGAGAGTTAGAAAATGCAGTTAGTTTGAATGCCCAGAACACCGCTTCGCAACCAAGTCGTCTAGACACTATGTCACGTAATGAGACTGGCAGGGAAATGATTGGTAACGAAGCGTGTGGACAAAGAGAGAGAGTTGAGGAGCGAAGGGGGTGGAGAAAAATGCGGCATTCAGTGACCAGCCATTTTGGCTGTTGAGATGTGTACATGGGTGTGTATATGGTCGATAAGATATATTCATGTAAACAAGATCCTGTGTATTTAAAATAGACAACTGTATTCCATATTTCATGATTGAAAGGATTGCTTCGTACATATTAGTGACTTTTATTATTATTAATCTTGGTTGTGTACGAACTGCCTGACCACATCAATGGGTCTAATGTAACATTCTTCATGTGTAATAAAGTTTACGACCTTCAAGTGGCAGTTATTACAGTACTTTCTTTAAAGAAAGCGGTGCGTGAACGAAAGAAAATTAATATTTGTCTGCAAGGCACGTAAAGAAAGAACCCTGGATATTTTACTTCACATGAATATTGGATACTTATAAAACAATCGTGCAAAAGCTACAAGCAAAAATAAGCGCGAAACAAATGCGCAACAAATGGGAAGCCAAGCTGTGTGCCTTGCAAATTTTTATGATGATAATTAATTATGTGCAACAAGTTTATTCATATTGCATTTGCAACAATTGAATTATAATATGACAGAACATTAGATATACTGTCAGATGCACTTTTAATGCACCGTGATTACCAATAGCTCCTTCTACCAGCGCCGTGACAATGATGCGACAGTCCTCAACAATCGTCTGGTCCATGACACCATCAAGTCTTATCGCCAACAAGTCCTTACCTTCTAGTGCTTCTCATCTCCGTATTGACAATAGTGGTCTGGGCAAGCCTGTGTTTTATATGCTTCCCAAAATTCATATACCCTCCAACCTTGGGAGACCCATTGTCTCTTCGTGTGCCTGACCTACCGAACGTATATCAGACTTCCTCGACGGCATCTTCCAGCCTATTGTAGAGCAGCTTCCTTCCTTCTTAAAGGACACAAACCATGCTCTTACTACTTTTTCCTCTATTCAGCTTTCTCCAGACCGTACCTACCGTTTATTTCTGTTAGATGTTTGCTCACTTTACACTTCCATTCCTCACTCTGATGGTCTCCGAGCTCTCCGGTTTTTCCTGGACCAGCGCACGCACCCCTCTATCGCTACAGAGACTCTCCTGCGCCTTGCAGAACTGGTCCTTCGACTCAATTCCTTTGAGTTCAATGGACATTTCTTTGTCCAAATAAGTGGAGTTGCCATGGGCACCAAGATGGGTCCCAGTTATGCCTGCCTCTTCATGGGCTACCTGGAGTATCAGGTGTGGCAGCAGTATCCTGGACCTTTTCCATTGGTGTATCATAGATACATCGATGATGGCATAGGTCTCACCGATATGCCAGAGGTTGACCTATCTAGGTTCATTAATTTCATTAACAACTTCCACCCTGCGATCCAATTCACCTCTCACATCTCCACTGTCTCTGTTAATTTCCTTGACATTGTTGTCACTATCACTCCCCCCCACCTCACCACTTCGGTGTACTGCAAACCCACCGATGCACACAGTTACCTCCTTTATACTTCCTCTCATCCTCCTGCTTGTCGGGACTCCTTGCCTTTCTCACAACTTCTCCGCCTCCGTCGGTTATGCCAAGATGATGACAACTTTCTATGCCGAGCACAAGAAATGTTGGACTTCTTCCGTAACAGACAGTATCCAGAAGATGTTCTTACCTCTGCCTTAGAACGTGTTCTCCCTATCTCACGTCTAGAGGCCTTCAAACCCCGCCAAAAAACCTCCTCTGATAGAGTCAAGTTAATAATGACCTATCACCCTCACAGCACTGCTGTCAAAAGGATCCTGTTTCGCCACCTATCTCTCCTCCAAGCTGACCCAGTGGCGCGGGAAGCATTTAGTGAGCCACCCTTGCTGGCATATAGACGGGACAAAAAATTGAGGGACCTCCTAGTCCACAGCCGTTTGAAAACCGTCAACGAAGGCCACTTTGGAACCAAACCATGTAACCGTACACGATGTAAGACATGTCAGTATGTAATCGAAACACGTTCAGTCTCGTTCCCTAACACCAAGTTCACCATCACCCATGGCTTCACATGTGAGTCACGCAACGTCATTTATGCTATTATATGCAAACGTTGCACCATTACGTACATCGGCCAAACGGGCACACGACTGGGCGACCGATTCTGCAGACACCTCTATGACATCTCTCAGTTTAATTCCACACCTGTGGCCATCCACTTCAATGGCCCTGACCACCACGGTGCCACTGACATCCAGGTGACAGCCATCAGATACTGTTCCTCGGACGCCAACAGTCGGTTTCGCCAGGAACAACGCCTCATCCATCTTATGGGTTGCCTCAAACCACACGGTTTGAATACCCAACATTCTTTTGTCTGAGACGCCTTTCTTTATCGAGTCCCAGTTGTATTATGACTTTCTACTTTGATGCGATCACCCTTTTTTTTTTTTTTTAATTACCATTTTTTTAATTTAATAATTTTATTTATTTATTTATTTACTTATTATTATTACTTTTTTTTTTTTTAAATTTGTTTATTTATTTTATTTTATTAAAAAAAATTTTTTTTTAAATTATTTTTTTCCTTTATTGTTTTTTATTTTATTTATTTTTTATTTTTATTTATTTATTTATTTATTTGTTTTAAATTTATTAATTATTATTATTTATTTATTTATATTTTATTTTATTTATTTTTTTATTTTATTTATTATTTATTGATTACTTTTTTCTTTTTTCTCACTCTTTTCCAGTCCATGTACTATCAACTTCCTCTTTCCGGTTTAGTGGCAGCCATCTTGCTTCACATGTGACTGGACTTAATATTAAGGGAGTTTTTTTCTCTTATTTTTATAGTTTCATGTTCTCTACTTAATTCTCATTTTCTTTCCCTCCTGTCTCTTGTTTGTCTGTCCCTGACGAAGGCCTTGTGGCCGCAACGTAGGTTTTTCTTGTCCTTCTCCTTGTAAGACGTATTACTATTTGTGTGGGTGTGTGTTTTTTTTTCAACTATTAAAAATAAGTTGTTATTCGGGCAAACAAACCTTCTTGCAAACGAAACTTTTTGAAGCACTGCGGCAAATTACCCACGCCCCGTGACCTTTGACGTCAGCGGGAATTTGGGTCAAGAAACACGCTAGTATTCATTTCTGCCTACGGAATATTTTAATGACAAACGATGTACCTATTTTTCCAAGAACATTGAAGGCTTTGAAGGACCAATGTGATGTACTAACATTTATAAATTCTATAAAAGAAACTTTATGGACCTTATTATTTAAGATTAAATACAACAGTTCGACCATACGACGTATTATCACACAAGTTTACATAACTTTATAGTTTCTATTTTTGGCGCAGCTTTGCTGTGCTGAGTCATGTGACCATTGAAAACAAACGCTTCGCTTTGTTCAGACCGGAACAGTTTTTTGCTGCATTTAAGATAGAGTTAGTTTTATTTTAAAAGCTTCTGGATTGTGATAACCCAGTCTTTAGCATCTAATGCTTTCATATCGTGCTCCATCTTCGCTATATCTTTTTTTCTATTCTATATGTTCAGTGTTGCCATTTTTTTTTAGGTATCATTTTCTCATTCATCTTCGGAAGTATGATGAAAGGTTATCTTCTATAGGTTTATGTGAGGTTTGCATTTAGGGAATTTGAGCGCTGTGACGCATACATTCAAATATTGTAAGTCCTTATTTGCATCGCAAACATTTCATTTTTGTTTAGTTGTGACGTTAGGTATCACATGTTGTTATTATTTCGTTTATATGTCACATATTGTCAGGTGTTGTAATAGTGCTTTCTATCTTTCTTCTCTTTAGTTGTTAATGTGACGGTTGTTTGTTTTTAGTTGTGAATTATTTGTAGTGTCTAATAGTTATTATTTGTTTACATTTTAAAATAGAATGTTGTTTTTGTTGTCTTATTTTAGTTGATTTTGATTTGTTTTTGTGTGTGTTGTATTTTGAAATATATCATCATTGTCACTGACATCATTGCCTTCATTTCTTTTATTGTGCATTTGTCTGGACCCATTGATACACATCGCAAAATTTTGTATTTATATACATATTTTTTTTATTATAACATGTATTGAGCGTTGCAGTGCTCATTAACAATATCACCATAATTTAACACATTTTAATTATGTCCTTGGTGGTTTTGTAGCACTTACATATGTATTGAGCATTGTATTGTTCATCATTACTAATATCACCATATTTTGAACAGAAACTGGTTTCTGGGAGAAAATCATGTCTTCGTTTCAGAACTTCATAGAAATCGGGATTAAATTTAATAAATCAGGAGCGGAACTAGAGACGTTTGCTACCGCCCAATTTGACAGCTACAATGCACGCAATGAAAGGCAGAATGAACGTGAACTAAAACGTCTTCAGTAAAAACATGATGAGAAGAAAAAGGCACAAGATTTAGAGAAGGACAAGTTAGAACAAAAGGAGAAATTGGAGCGAATAAAGATGGAAGAGAAAAAAAAAGATCTTGCACAAGCTCTTGCGCTGGAAAAATTAAAGATAAACGCTGAACAAGAAAAATTAAAGATAAACGCTGAACAAGAAAAATTAAAGATAAACGCTGAACAAGAAAAATTAAAGATTGAAGCTGAACGGGAAAAATTAGGGGGCTTAGAAAAAGAGCGAGAATTGGAGAAAGATAAAGCAATTGAAATAGAGAAACTAAGTTTAGCTGCTGCAGCTGCACAGAAAGCAACTGATTTGGGGATAGAGAAATTGCGTGTTCAGAAAGATGTAGATGTTGTCGCCTTAAGGAAAGTAGAGTTGGACGCTCCAAATACACTTCCTACTGCACCTGTGACCATAAATCGAATACGATTGCAAAATTTCGACCAGCAAAGAAACTTCATAGACAGCTTCCTACAACGATTTGATCTCAATGTCAGTGCGTTGAAGATCCCCAATGTTCAATGGAGTTCTACGTTATGCGATTTCTTAACAGCGGACGCTCTACAGGCTTATTTTTATTTGGACAGCAGTAGTAGAGAAGACTACGATGTTGTCAAAGAGACATTGCTACGTAAATTTCAGCTTATGGAAGCGGGATTCCGTGATAAATTTCATTTCTGTCGGCCTAGCAGGAAAGCTGACTTTGGAGGGTTTATTTCATTCATTAAATTATACTCTAAAAGATGGATGAAGTTGTCCGGTATTGATAAGACCTTCACTGGCTTACTTGATCTAATGTTACGTGACAAGGTGTTGTCGGCATGTAGCACCGATCTCGCCGCATTTTTTTCAAGAAAGAAAACCGAAAGACCTTGAGGCAACGGAGATACTTGGGCGACAATATATGAAAGCTCACAAAGATAAAGAGGTTCACAAACCATCTATAAAATACGCACTCCCAGTATGTGTGGATCGTCATGACTATGGAGATGTTGGTCAGAAACCTCGTTCACAGAGTGTGGACAGCAGAGTAAGGCAAGGCTATAGATCTAACTACCATGGAAAAAATAACTTCCCAAGGCAGAGGTCACCATCTCACATCTGACACAGACGAGACTAAGGTTATTCTAACCAAAGTCACTGGCGGTACAATTCTAGCCGTGGTGATGAAATGCACCACAAACGGATTGATCATAGACCCACACAAAACAACGTATCCTACAGTGGTAATAGGAATAATGGCAGATGTTGGTCATGTGCAAGGAATAGACCTTATAAGAAAAACTATGGAAACAGTACTAACAAACACTGTGGGCACCATGACAATAGCAACCATGATGGGGGTAATGCATGTGTAACTACAAAGAAGAATGATGAGAAGGGCGCAGACCATGCCAATGCATGTGTTGTAGCTCACTTAAAGATGAAAATTGTTATGGGTGCAAATCTTTATTCCAGCCTGGTTCACAGCCCAGATTGATCTGCGGGCATGCTCTACCCGCAATGTCATCTTGCCAGAACGTGGGACGCCTCACATTATATACTGGTTTCCTGTATAACAGGCTAGTAAGTGTCCTTCGTGATTCTAGACGTACCACTGTCGGAGTCCGTAGATCGTTAATTGATGAATCTGCCTTCACTGGTAAAACAGTGAAGTGCATAACATTTGGAGGGAGTATAGAGTGTTACCCAGTGGCAGAAATAGATATTGCCACATCTTTTTACAGGTAAGGTAAGGGCATGTGTCCTTGAGCAATCAGTATCAGACATTATCCTTGGTAACATACCAGGTATTTAGGATTGTTCTCTAGAGGAGATACATAAATGGGTTGAATCTCAACCAGTGTTGGCTAACGCTGTGGCCAGTAGGACCCAGCATGCCGCTGAATCCAAGGCAGAGCCAGCTATACCATTTAGTGAGAGAGCATCTCTTCAGAATGTTCATAATATTCTCCCCCCCCCCCCCTTTCCCCAGTCGTTCGCGGCCAAACAGGGCAAAGATGTTGCTTTACAACCGTTGTTTGCTCTAGCAGAGAGCAAACATGTCAAAAAGACAAAAACTTGACGTTACTGGTTCGAAATTAAAAACTCAGTACTGACTAGATGCTTTGACAATTATGTTTCAGTCAGGAGACAAGTAGTTATTCCAAAGAGTTTTAGGCCTATTGTATTGAATACTCCCCATGACTTGCTTTTAGCGGGTCATATGGGGATTACGCATACTCT
Source organism: Oreohelix idahoensis (assembly GCA_024509875.1). Taxonomy (NCBI): domain Eukaryota; kingdom Metazoa; phylum Mollusca; class Gastropoda; order Stylommatophora; family Oreohelicidae; genus Oreohelix; species Oreohelix idahoensis. The sequence goes on from JAMPIV010019651.1 coordinate 303,281, forward strand.
ATTTCGTGTCACCTCGAATTTTTATTGGCCCTGTGTTAACAAAGACGTAAGGCTATACTGCAGGTCATGTACAACTTGTCAAAAGGTAGCACGTAGGGGCAAGCACCATGCTACACCCTTACAAGTCACTGATGTGCCATTACGGCCTTTCACCAAGCTTGCGGTTGACATAGTTAGTACTATGTCAGTCATGTCCGATAGAGGTTATCGATATATCCTAACGTGTATAGACTTATGTACACTCTGGCCGGAGGCCATACCATTGAAGACTATCACCTCAGCAGCTGTCGCTGATGCTTTATTTGTTATTTTTTTGCCGCATAGGATTTCCTGAGGAAATCTTATCAGATCGTGGTACTCAATTTATGTCTCAGATGATGAAAGATATTGAGAACATGTTAGCAATTAAGGATTCTTTCACTAGCCCATACCATCCGGAAAGCAATGGCGTTTGCGAGCATTTCAATGGCTCGTTGAAGCAGTTGTTAGGCAAAGTAACCGAGACATGTCCTCGTGACTGTTACCGAATATTGCCAGCGGTCTTATTTGCTTACAGAGAAGTTCCACATGAGAGCACTGGCTTTTCGCCATGTGAGTTGGTTTATCGTGCCAACCCTAGAAGGTCCTATGCACATACTCAAGGATTTGTTGTTAGTATCAGTGGATGATAATACTGTCCGCACCAGCTATGAACTGGTCATTGATCTCAGACAACGCCTTGTGGATGCTTGTACTTACGCATCAAGTATGATACGTAATGCTTCGCGTATGTCGAGATTGCGCTGCAACCAATCTCGAAAATAACGTTCGTTCTTACCAGGAGAACAAGTATGGCTACTTCTTCCGACCAAGGAAAATAAACCGCTAAATTCCTGGCAGGGCCCTTTCAAGATGGTTGAGAAGAAAACTGATGTAGATTATGCCATTGGCATAAGGGGCAAAAATCAAAACATTTCACATTAATATGTTAAAATTGTATGTGGAGCGCCCTGCTGAGTTAGAACCTATCTTGGACAGTATTTCTGATGAACCTGTTCGACACACTTTGTCAGCTGTTGTGGAATCTGATGATTCTATAACGAGCGATACTTCTTTTAATTTGCCTCTGCTGCCTTTAACATCTACCGAATCTTGGAGAGATGTAACGGTATCAGGCGATTTAGATTCTGGTTATCTAGAACAGGCTCTTGCTGTTTTAGAGTCTTTCTCTGATGTGCTGACTGAACTTCCAGGTTGCACTGATGTTATCTCTCATGATATTACATTGAGTGATGATCACCCTATCAAACTCAGACCGTATACTATACCTTTACACTACAAATCTCAGGTGGATAGTTAACTTAAGGATATGCTACGAATGGGCATCATTTCTCCTTCTGAATCATCCTATGCTTTTCCTATGGTTCTAGTTAGAAAGAAGGACAAATCTCTTCGCATCTGCATTGATTTTAGACGTCTTAACAGTGTCACTCTCACAGATGCTGAGCCTATGCCTGTTTTGGAGGATCTCTTATCACAACTATCCCAGGCTACATACTTTAGCAAACTAGATCTATCCTAGGGATATTGGCAGATCCCTTTAACTGAGAAGGCCAAACCGCTAACCGCATTTATGACTCCATATGAGTTATTCCAATGGAATTATATGTGTTTTGGCCTTGTCAATGCTCTCGCGACTTGTGTGCGCATGATGCGGAGACTCTTAGGAGATAGGTCTGATGTCATCACATACATAGACAACATATGTTTATTCCATAGTTCTTGGCAAGAACATATCACAGGATTAAAATCTTTATTAATGCTACTTAGAAAGCATGGTTTGCAGTTAGACCTTCAAAGGTTCAGATTGGTTGTCGAGAAATTTCATTTCTTGGTCACCGTGTTGGTAACCACATGTTATACCCCGATGAGCAGACTGTCAAACGCATATTAGAATTAGATATCTCTCGGAAAAAGAAACAAGTTAGGAGCTTGTTAGGACTCATTAACTTTTATCACAAGTTCATTCCGAACTTTTCATCTATTTCTTCTGTCCTGTCATCTTTGACTAGAAAGGGTGCTCTTAATAAAACTGTTTGGTCCGATACTTGCGGTGGAGCTTTGAACAAAATTAAAACTGTATTTTCCAAGGCACCTTTTTTGGTGTTGCCTAATATCACTATGCCATTTCTTCTGAGGACTGATGCCTCTCAGACTGGCATTGGTGGTTGCCTGTTGCAATAGTTCAATGATACTTCACGTCCATGCTTGTATGTAAGCAGGAGTTGCTACCAGCAGAAACTCGGTATTCCACCAGTGAAAGAGAACTCTTGTCCATCATTTGGTGTATGGGCAAGTTATCACGCTATTTACTTGGCGCACATTTCTACCTCCAGACGGATCACCGTCCACTAACATCCCTAAATAAAAAAAACTACAACAAACAGTAGACTACACAGATGGTTTTTGCTTATCCAAGAATATAGATATACAATTATTCCCATCAAGGGATCAGAAAACTTTCTTGCAGACCTATTGTCAAGGAATGTAGCTGGAAAGTGACACTGTTTGTGCCAGATGTTGACATTGTCTGATCTTGTTTTGTTTTCAGGTACCATACCATCGAAACATTCATTTTACGATATTCATTGCATTTTTTGAATGATTGGATGACATTTTGTCTTAACTGTTTAGATGTATCTGTTTTCATGTCATTTGGTACCATAATTACTATTTCATATATATTATCTGAGCAGTATGATTTTTCTTTCCTAATAAATTAATAGTTCTTGGGTTAACTATCCACTGTTCTCAAGCGAAAACCCTTGGTTTCCGCTCGGGAACAGAGGGGCAATGTTGGGAGTTTGAAAATGCAGTTAGTTTGAATGCCCAGAACACCGTTTCGCGACCAAGTCATCTAGACACTATGCCACGTGATGAGACTGGCAGGGAAAGGATTGCTAACGAAGCGTGTGGAAAAAGAGAGAGAAAGAGAGAGCTGAGCAGCGAAGGAGGTGGAGAAAAATGCGGCATTCAGTGACCAGCCGTTTTGGCTGTTGAGATGTGTACATGGGTGTGTATATGGCCCATAAGATATATTCATGTGTACAAGATCCTGTGTATTTAAAATAGACAACTGTATTCCATATTTCATGATTGAAAGGATTATTTCATACATATGAGTGACTTTTATTATTATTAATCTTGGTTGCGTACGAGCTGCCTGACCACATCAATGGGTCTAATGTAACGTTCTTCGTGTGTAAAAAAGTTTACGACCTTCAAGTGGCAGTTATTACTTTCTTTAAAGAAAGCGGTGCGTGAACGAAAGAAAACTAATATTTGTCTGCAAGGCACGTTAAGAAAGAACCTTGGACATTAACTTCACATGAATATTGGATACTTTTAAACAATCGTGCAAAAGCTACAAGTAAAAATAAGCGCGAAACAAATGCGCAACAGAATAATTTTGCGCGTGATGCAAAGGTCACGTCTCCCATATATAGCAATCAAACATCCGATGCCTTCTGTACAAACTCACAAACACATGTGTAAACTCATACGACAATGTATTTAAGTTGTAACAAATTATTACTTTGATATGAAGTAATGTCCTCGGACAGGAAACATTAATGTTTAGACAACATTAGTCTTGAGACTTTGTGATTCTTTAGTTTTTGGGATATGTTGGCATTTGATGCAAGCAGTGATAAATCTGTGAAGTAGTGAGATTGTAAACATGACAAGTAACAATGAAAATGGCAAGACCTTATATGGTCATGGAGTTTGAAAATACCATGTAAAGGGCAATATCATATTTTGTTATGTTCTACATAAGGGCCATGGGGTGGGGGGGGGGGGGTCCCTACCAATATCAGACACTTATTTGCAATTGGTCTGGCATTTGAGATGCTAAGATAGACTGGTCCTGATTGAATCTCTCCTCAACGAAGAAACATAGGTGCGTGGGACAAAATTTTGCTTATAACATACAGCTGTGTAAGACAACTTCACTGATTTCCAATTTCGTCAATGAAAAATTATAGACAGCCAGGAACATGGAATCGTCATCATCAGTTGCCATCTCCACAACGAAGGTTGGCTGTAATGGATCTCCAACGTCTTCTGTCTCTTTGTCTTGGTGGTGTACTCTGATAGACTTTTTCCTGTCCATCTCTTGATGTTATCTTCCCACTTATAGCGGTGTCTTCCCCTTGCTCGTTTGCCTTCAACTCGCCCTTCTATTGTGATCTTTTTATGTGGCTAAAGTATTTTCGCTGCCTAACTTTGATCTCCCTCACTAGTTCTTTTCATACCTAGATTTTGTAGGACCTCATTATTTGTTTTCTTCTCCTTCCATGAGACGCGCCCCATTCTTCTATATATCCACATCTCAAGAGTCTCAATTGGTTCTTCCAAATGCTTATTCATTGCCCATGTTTCTAGACCTTACAGTAATGCAGAATATATAACATTTTATGATTCTCAGTTTTAATTTGTGAGTCAACTGTTAAGATGTCAATATATGTTTCATGTTGTTGAATGGCCATTCCTATTCTCTTCTTGATTTCTGTTTCACGTCTACCGTCCTCTGTTATTATGTGACCAAGATATGAGTAGCTCTGGACGTGGTCCATGATTTTCCCATTTATGCCTATCTTTAATGTAGGCTTATCGTCTGATTTGCTAATTATTATAGTTTTTGTGTTCTCAATATTAATGTCCAATCCATATTCATGATTTATGCTGTTCACTTCCTTCACTAGTTCTTGTAACTCCTGTTCACTTTCAGCTAACAACACGGTATCATCTGCATATCTAAGATTGTTTATTGACCGTCCACTGATGTTCAGTCCTGGTTTTCCATTACCTGTTTGAAAATTGTATCCGTGTATAGATTAAATAGGCAGGGCTACAGCACACAACCTTGTCTGACACATCTTTTTATGTCTCTTTTTGGTGAATAATTCCTTCGAGATCTTACTGCAGCAGTTTCATCCCAATAAAGGTTGCTGCGTATTCTTATGTCCTTTCCATCAATACCTATGTCTTCGAGGCATTCAATTAATTTCTCATGATGGACTCTGTCAAAAACCTTCTTATAGTCAATGAAGCACATGTACATACTTTTTTGGACCTCTGTATATTTTTCTGCTAATATTCTTAGGCAAAATATTGCCTCTCTTGTTCCGTCAAAACCAAACTGCTCTTCTTGGATATCGCTCTCTACCTTACTTTTTTTCTTTCCTGTATGATTTTGAGCAGTATTTTAATTGCATGACTCATCAGGCTGATTGAACACGGAATACTGGGACCCAAATATAGGACAGGCCATGGGACTGGAAGTGAATTCTAATATTAGAAGGGTGTAACTCTAGAGTCATCAATCTGTGCTTTAGGTTCTAGGATCCTACTTCAAGTGCACCAAGTTAGACACCTAACACATCTGAAAGGTACGGCATCTTTAACAGTTGCCCAGCAATATTCGGACGCTTCGTGTGCATGAAGTCTGTGTTCAGCCGATATCAGGGTAAGTTGTAATATCTACATTTTTACATTTTATATTTGCATTTTGATATGTACAATTTGCTTGTGGATGTACAGTTGCATATACGCTGGCAACCTCATCACTGCAAATACCGTGACACATGAACCACCACTGCAAGAGCTGATGACTGCATCCTCACTAGGAACCAATAGCTGTGTTGGCCCCCAGGCTCCATAAAGAGCAGGAAGTGGATGGTGTATATAATTATTTTTCTAACTCTTTAGATAGGTTTTATATATATATATATATATATATATATATATATATATATATATTTATATATGTATATATGTATATATATATAGATAGAGATATATATATATATATATATATATATATATATATGTGTGCGTGTGTGTGTGTGTGTGTATTCTGTTCAAAAAAAAAAAAAAAAAAAAAGCATAGCTATCCGAGGGCGCGTTTTTAATAGTTTGTAAGTAAAATTTGGTGGTAGGGTATATAAACACCAGCCTCAAATGTTCTTTACAGTGTCAAATGCACGTGTTGACCTGAATTGCGTTCGTTTTTGTAATCGTTACAACGCAGTGGTCAATAGTGTTTATGACGCAATTTTTGACCACAGCTCATGTTGCGCGCACGTGAAGCAACAAAATTTGGGGTGAACACTATTCACTGACTACGCAACTGAAACCCTATAAAAGGATAACGCTACACAAAATAAATTCAGTTCATTTTCAAGCAGACATTTATGGCGTCTCTATCGATAAATTTAAGGAACATTGCTATTGGCCGACTGCATGCAGGCAAAAGTCAAAGTCAGGTTGCCAGGCATCTAAACGTGCATCAGAGTACCATCAGTCGACTTTGGCACCGGTTCCAAGCCACTGGCTCAGTTGAAGACCGGCATCGCAGTGGACGACCCATAGTGACAACAGCAGCGGAGGATCGCTTTATTCGGCTTCGTCACCTCAGAGACAGGTTTACAACAGCTTCCTCAACTGCCCAGTCATTGCATGCAGGACGTCATGTGTCTGATCAAACTGTCCGGAATAGACTGCATGACGCTGGACTTTGGGCACAACGACCTCACCGAGGACCTGTCCTTACGCGCCGCCATCGCCAAAATCGACTTCTTTGGACCAATCAGCATCGTCCCTGGGCAGCTGACAATCAATGGAGACGTGTCTGGTTTAGTGACGAATCTTTCTTTATGTTGCAGCGTCATGATAGACGGCGTAGGGTCTACCGTAGGCGAAATGAACGTTTTGCCCAAAATTGCGTTGATGAAGCTCCGCCGCACGGTGGTGGAGGTGCAATGGTGTGGGGAATGATCAGTTACAACGGAAGGTGTCAATTGGTGCACATTGAAGGAGGCTTGAATGCGCAACGATACGTCAATGAAATTCTTCGACTCCATGTCCTTCCACTTTTGGCTGCCCAAAGGTCTGTGTTTCAACAGGACAACGCCAGACCCCATTGTGCACGGTTGACCACGCAGTTCCTGACTGCCAACAACATTCTCACCCTTCCCTAGCCATCTCTGTCTCCAGACATGAGTCCGATTGAGCACCGGTGGGATGAGCTGCATAGACGTGTTTGTCGCCGAGACGTTGCTCCAGCCAATTGTCGTGATCTGTTCCAGGCACTCCAGGAAGAGTGGGCAGCCATCCCACAGGCCCACATCAGACGTCTGATCGCATCCATGCCCAGGAGATGCCAGTCGCTGATCGATGCAAGAGGAGGCCACACACCATACTAACGGGAAAGCCCGTACGCCAAAAACTCTCGTGACCAAGATGCAAAACAACTGTCAATTGATTGGTTGAACCCTAAGGTATTCTTGTGTGCAATTTGAACAATTAACTCATTAAATTAAAAAAGTTATTGAATGTCAAAATTATGGCTATGTGTGTGCCTTCAGTAGCTATGCGTTTCTTTATTGAACAGTATATATATATATATATATATATATATATATATATATATATATATATATATATATATATATATATATATATATATATATATATATATATATATATATATATATATATATATGTATATATATATATATATATATATATATATATATATATATATATATATATATATATATATATATATATATATATATATATATATATATATATATATATATATATATATATATATATATATATATATATATATATAGTCTTGTTGTGTCACCCAATAAACTTGTACTAAAGTCTTGTTGTGTCACCCAATAAACTTGTACTAAAGTCTTGTTGTGTCACCCAATAAACTTGTACTAAAGTCTTGTTGTGTCACCCAATAAACTTGTACTAAAGTCTTGTTGTGTCACCCAATAAACTTGTACTAAAGTCTTGTTGTGTCACCCAATAAAACTATACTAAAGTCTTTATTTCTTGCTGAGTCACCCAATAAAACTATACTAAAGTCTTTATTTCTTGCTGAGTCACCCAATAAACTAATACTAAATTCTTCAGGTCTTGCTGTGTCACCCAATAAACGTATACTCAAGTCTTCAGGTCTTGTGTCACCCAATAAACCTATATTAAAGTCTTCAGGTCTTGCTGTGTCACCCAGTAAACCTTTACCAAAGTCTTCAGGTCTTGTGTCACCCAATAAACGTGTACTAAAGTTTCAGGTCGTGTTGTGTCACCCAAAAAACCTGTACTAAAGTCTTGTTGTGTCACCCAATAAACTGATACTAAAGTCTTGTTGTGTCACCCAACAAAGTTGTACTAAATTCTTGTTGTGTCACCCAATAAACTTGTACTAAAGTCTTGTTGTGTCACCCAATAAACGTGCACTAAAGCCTTATTGTGTCACCCAATAAACTTATGCTAAAGTCTTTAGGTCTTGCTGTGTAACTCAATAAACCTATACTAAAGTCTTGTTGTGTCACCCAATAAACTTATACTAAAGTCTTCAGGTCTTGCTGTGTCACCCAATAAACCTATACTAAAGTCTTCAGGTCCTGCTGTGTCACCCAATAAACGTGCACTAAAGTCTTGTTGTGTCACCCAATAAACTTATACTAAAGTCTTGTTGTGTCACCCAATAAACTTATACTAAAGTCTTGTTGTGTCATCCAATAAACTTAAACTAAAGTCTTTAGGTCTTGCTGTGTCACCCAATAAACTTATACTAAAGTCTTGCAGTGTCACCCAATAAACTTATACTAAAGTCTTCAGGTCTTGCTGTGTCACCCAATAAACCTATACTAAAGTCTTCAGGTCTTGCTGTGTCACCCAATAAACCTATACTAAAGTCTAGAGGTCTTGTTGTGTCACCCAATAAACGTATACCCAAGTCTTCAGGTCTTGTGTCACCCAATAAACCTATACTAAAGTCTTCAGGTCTTGCTGTGTCACCCAATAAACCTATACTAAAGTCTTCAGGTCTTGTTGTATCACCCAATAAACTTGTACTAATGTCTTCAGGTCTTGTTGTGTCACCCAATAAACATATGCTAAGGTCTTCCAGTCTTGTGTCATCGAATAAACTTATACTAAAGTCTTGTGTCACCCAATAAACTTATACTAAAGTCTTCAGGTCTTGCTGTGTCACCCAACAAATCTATACCAAAGTCTTCAGGTCTTGCTGTGTCACCCTATAAACCTATACTATAGTCTTCAGGACTTGTTGTGTCACCCAATAAACTAATACTAAAGTCTTGTGTCACTCAATAAACCTATACTAAAGTCTTGTTGTGTCACCCAAAAAAACTAATGCTAAAGTCTAGAGGTCTTGTTGTGTCACCCAATAAACTTATACTAAAGTCTTGTTGTGTCACCCAATAAACTTATACTAAAGTCTTGTTGTGTCACCCAATAACCTTATACTAAAGTCTTCAGGTCTTGCAGTGTCACCCAATAAACCTATACTAAAGTCTTCAGGTCTTGCTGTGTCACCCAATAAACCTATACTGAAGTCTTCAGGTCTTGCTGTGTCACCCAATAAACGTATACTGAATTCTTCAGGTCTTGTGTCACCCAATAAACCTATACTAAAGTCTTCAGGTCTTGCTGTATCACCCAATAAAACTATACTAAAGTCTTCAGGTCTTGTTGTGTCACCCAATAAACTTGTACTAAAGTCTTCAGGTCTTGTTGTGTCACCCAATAAACTTGTACTAAAGTCTTGTTGTGTCACCCAATAAACTTGTACTAAAGTATTATTGTGGCACCCAATAAACTTGTACTAAAGTCTTGTTGTGTCACCCAATAAACTTGTACTAAAGTCTTGTTGTGTCACCCAATAAACTTGTACTAAAGTCTTGTTGTGTCACCCAATAAACTTATACTAAATTCTTCTTGTGTCACCCAATATACTTATGCTAAATTCTTCAGCTCTTGCTGTGTCACCCAATAAACCTATACCAAAGTCTTCAAGTCTTGCTGTGTCACCCAATAAAGGTGCAATAAAGTCTTGTTGTGTCACCCAATAAACTTATACTAAAGTCTTGTTGTGTTACCCAATAAACTTATACTAAAGTCTTGTTGTGTCATCCAAAAAAACTTAAGCCAAAGTCTTTAGGTCTTGCTGTGTCACCCAATAAACTTATACTAAAGTCTTGTTGTGTCACCCTATAAACTTATACTAAAGTCTTCAGGTCTTGCTGTGTCACCCAATAAACCTATACTAAAGTCTTCAGGTCTTGCTGTGTCACCCAATAAACCTATACTAAAGTCTTCAGGTCTTGTTGTGTCACCCAATAAACCTATAAAAAAGTCTTAAGGTCTTGCTGTGTCACCCAATAAACGTATACTCAAGTCTTCAGGTCTTGCGTCACCCAATAAACAAATACTAAAGTCTTCAGGTCTTGCTGTGTCACCCAATAAACCTATACTAAATTCTTCAGTTCTTGTTGTATCACCCAATAAACTTGTACTAAAGTCTTCAGGTCTTGTTGTGTCACCCAATAAACTTATGCTAAGGTCTTCCAGTCTTGTGTCACCCAATAAACTTATACTAAAGTCTTGTGTCACCCAGTAAACTTATACTAAAGTCTTCAGGTCTTGCTGTGTCACCCTATAAACTTATACTAAAGTCTTCAGGACTTGTTGTGTCACCCAATAAACTAATACTAAAGTCTTGTGTCACTCAATAAACCTATACTAAAGTCTTGTTGTGTCACCCAAAAAACGAATGCTAAAGTCTAGAAGTCTTGTTGTGTCACCCAATAACTTATACTAAAGTCTTGTTGTTTCACTCAATAAACTTATACTAAAGTCTTGTTGTGTCACCCAATAACCTTATGCTAAAGTCTTCAGGTCTTATTGTGTCACCCAATAAACTTATACTAAAGTCTTGTTGTGTCACCCAATAAACTTATAGTAAAGTCTTCAGGTCTTGTTGTGTCACCCAATAAACTTATACTAAAGTCTTAAGGTCTTGCAGTGTCACCCAATAAACCTATACTAAAGTCTTCAGCTCTTGCTGTGTCACCCAATAAACCTATACTAAAGTCTTCAGGTCTTGCTGTGTTACCTAATAAACCTATACTAAAGTCTTCGGGTCTTGTTGTGTCACCCAATAAACTTGTACTAAAGTCTTGTTGTGTCACCCAATAAACTTGTACTAAAGTCTTGTTGTGTCACCCAATAAACTTGTACTAAAGTCTTGTTGTGTCACCCAATAAACGTGTACTAAAGTCTTGTTGAGTTCCACAACAAACTTGTACTAATTTCTTGTGGTGTTCCCCAATAAACTTGTACTAAATTCTTGTTGTGTCAGTCAATAAACTTGAACTAAAGTCTTGTTGTGTCACCCAATAAACTTGTACTAATGTCTTGTTGTATCACCCAATACACTTGTACTAAAGTCTTGTTGCGTCACCCAATATACGTGTACTAAAGTCTTGTTGTGTCAGTCAATAAACTTGAACTAAAGTCCTGTTGTGTCACCCAATAAACTTGTACTAAAGTCTTGTTGTGTCACCCAATAAACTTGTACTAAAGTCTTGTGTCACCCAATAAACTTGTACTAAAGTCTTGTGTCACCCAATAAACTTGTACTAATGTCTTGTGTCACTCAATAAACTTGTACTAAAGTCTTGTGTCACTCAATAAACTTGTACTAATGTCTTGTGTCACCCAATAAACTTGTACTAAAGTCTTGTGTCACTCAATAAACTTGTACTAAAGTCTTGTGTCACTCAATAAACTTGTACTAAAGTCTTGTGTCACCCAATAAACTTGTACTAACGTCTTGTGTCACCCAATAAACTTGTACTAAAGTCTTGTGTCATACTATAAACTTGTACTAAAGTCTTGTGTCACTCAATAAACTTGTGCTAAAGTCTTGTGTCACCCAATAAACTTGTACTAAAGTCTTGTGTCACTCAATAAACTTGTACTAAAGTCTTGTGTCACTCAATAAACTTGTACTAAAGTCTTGTATCACTCAATAAACATTTTAATAAAGTCTTGTGTCACTCGATAAACTTGTACTAAAGTCTTGTGTCACCCAATAAACTTGTACTAAAGTCTTGTGTCACTCAATAAACTTGCACTAAAGTCTTGTGTCACCCAATGAACTTGTACTAAAGTCTTGTGTCACTCAATAAACTTGTACTAAAGTCTTTGCTGTGTCACCAGTTTATGGTCTTACCATGTCTTCTTTATCCCTTTAAGTCTGTCTCCAGTTCGTGTTTTTATTTGGGTCTACCTGGGTCTACCGTTCCGTGGGGATTCCAGAACAAGGACTGCTTTGTAATGCTATTAACAGTGCTGCCTTAATGTGTGTCTTATTAATCGACAGCGTCTTCTTTTCATCTCTTATTCCTCTGTCTGGTTCTTGTCATAAGTTCCACATTTGTGACTTTGTCAAACCATTTCAATCCTTATATTCTACGCAAGCACCCGTTTATGAATGTCTGTAAGTTTTTGGTTGTTGCTTTTCTTGTTCGCCATGTCTCAGAGTCATACTATAGGACTGACTTGACATTTGAGTTGAAGATTCTTATTTTTGTGTTGGACTTGATTTCTTTAGATCTCCGTATATTTCCCAATTTCTCTGGCCGTTCATTTATTTTTACGTAGTCGCCACAAACACTAGCGACAAAACAAACAACCCAAATGACCAGATAATCAATCAACAAAGACAACAACTCTCAAACGCTGTAATACAAAACCAAACAAGCAAGACATTCAGTCAATTATAAAATACACTTCAGCCATTCTGGTATATTTTATTCACATAAAAAGGGAATGTTAAAAAAAATACAAAAGGAAGTAAACAATTTATAAAAACTGCACAAACATAATTCATTTAAAAACCATACTTTGTATACTGCGAAAGAAACAATATTTCATGTAAACAAATTAATACTAGTCTAATATTTGAAATTGTCAATAATTTATGTCTTCATTTAATGTTTTTTTAATGTTTAAACAAACAAACAAAAAAAAAAACCAAAGTGCAACATTTGTATCCAGTCTCAAATTCCTAGAAATTATAATTCCCTGCAAAAGGGAATTTAAAAATTTGGCAATCAAACTGTAATTGTTGTTTCATTCACTTAAAACATACTGAAATAAAACGGAATGAAAAAGAAAAACAGAAAGAAAGAGAGAAAGAAAGAAAGAATCATGTACCCTTTATCTTTTTTACATATAATTTTTAAATTATCTTTTCTTCTGACAGAGTGTAAATTTTTTTTTGGAAGACCTGGAAAACGTCATAAAAATAGAGGGATCACGAGATCACAATGTTGGGTAACAAGGAACATAGAAACGACGGTAAAATGCACGTGCAGAGTTTTTACGTGGGACATAGAAATAGAGAGAGAATATATGTGCAGAGTTTCTACGTGGGACATAGAAACAAAGGTAGAATGTATGTGTAGTCTCAACAAATCTGCAGACGCACGTCGCTGTCCATGATGTACTGGTTCTAAAGCGAGTGTACACAGGAACATAACGTACATTTATTGCATATGTCTTTATTCACACACCTGCGTTACGTAAATGTATATTTTTTAGATGGGTTGTGTGTATGACGTGTCATGTTTATGCGTTTATGTAATTATACAAGTGATTATGTATATGTGTGTAATGTGCACATCGACAGAATTCATCAACAGCACTAGAAATAGGAAGTTGTGGAGAGACGTGATTGTGTATGCCAGCCGGTATGGCACTTGACACCCCCCCCCCCACCCCAGAAAACATTGACGTGTACCAATGAAGGTGTCAATGCATGAAAGTACGTGGACAGGCATGTATGTAAGAATGTATGCAATCGTATATGTATCTTCTTATCTGTACGTATATACTTATCACTTTTTTCAGTTTAACACAGATAAAATATCGTTTTAAAAATTGTATTTGTTCACAAAGAAAACCACGCCACGCACAAAGATAGTAACAAAATGACATGTATTTTGTCACGGCTTCTACTTTTAACCCGGAAGCACAAATTAACACCTGTTAACTTAGGTAATGTGGTTTTGATATGAATTCGTATTCCAATATTCTTTATAACATAATAAAGACAATGTAAAAACGGCATTTACTATATAAAATGGAAGCCAGCTGTCACCAGAAGTAATAGAAACATGGAAAAATGAATATGTTTCTACTGGAATGTAGGTCAATGGAACAGTTTATCAACAATAACTAAAACATAGCAATGAATATAAACAAGATAGTAACCAGTTCATTTATTCTCCATTTTCGCTTTCTACTGAGCATAGGTCTACCAATGCAGGAAGCCTTTAACAAAGTGCTTTATGTGCGTCTGCGGTGGTGGCAATTTGTGTTACATAAAGAGCATGATGGCCCCCAAACGCACCCTCATATTAATCACATCTTGTGACGGCTATTATGACATGCATGATTGAGCAGCGGTCCTGTTTTTTTCTTCTTTTCCCCAGAGACTCACAGAAATCACACTAAGTAACCAGTGCATGCTTATAGTCTAGGAATAACGAGTGGTTATATAAAATCAGAAATTCTTAAAAAAAACGTCTGTCCAGGGTAAAAGTTACGAAAGTTAACAGCAACAAGATTTTGATACGTTATTTCATGAAATGTATACATTTTAAACAGATTTCACTTTGAAACAGTTATGTTATGTGAACAACAAGTGTAAACTGGTATTTATACATTTTATCAGTAATTTTCGTAGTTTTTTTTTTTTTAAAATCAGTGAAGGCACCGTGTAACAGTTATAACGGAATATTCTCACCCTAAGGGAGGAGGAGGAGGGGGAGGGGGGAATCTCCATCTAGAACCAGTTATAAGGCACAGATCTTGGTGACAGAAATTGAAGTGATTGAAAATGTCATATTTTAAAACGGACAACTTCCAGATTGTAGAACTGCGCGATTATCACATGCTTTAAGAGGAGAATTACCAATTCTTCCTGAATTAACAGTAGTAAGAAATCACTGTAATAACGATTCAAATAAGTACACAATAAATATTTCAAACATAACAATAGGTCAATATTTTCAAAAGATTTATAAATACCAATATTTATAACAACTCTCACTGTGAACAATAATTCTGGGTTATTATCTTATGGTGGACAGATTTCCCTCATGTGAGAAACTGCTTGACAAGAGCAAGCCGATGTGTATTAAGTACGGTAGTCAATCAGTGACGTAAGCTTAGTAAAACAATCTGTGTAAAAAATAATAAAGGAAGCTGCCCGCCTTACCCCTCAGTAAAACTAGAATAAAAGCAAAAATAAAAACAAAATAATGATAATAATAATAAACATGGGTATTGAGACAGTTTTATAATTGAAAGAAATTCTCTTAAAACGTGGAACGTTTCGGAGTTGACCCTTCTTCAGGCACAGTCGTTGGATCTTATCACAGGCCAGTTGTGTATATCATTTCTTTGATTTGTTATTACATTTTCTGTTTTGAATTTTTTTGGTGCACTTTTTGTTTGTTTGTTTGTTAGATATTTGTTTCTTTCTGGTTCGTATTTTCACAAGCTTATTTAGTATACATTTTCCCCCTCGTCTTACCTGTTCCCTCCCCCCCACCCCCCCCCCCCCCCACCTTTTTTTGGGGTTGTTGTTATCTTTATGCATTGCTCATCTTATCCTTTTTTGTTCATCTATTTTTTTTTCAAACTGTTCACAATGTGCCGCCTTCGTCTTCTTCTCTTAACCTGTCTATATTTCTCGCCTTTGTCCCATGTTTGTAACTATCTGGCGAAGGGTAAAAGTTCAGTGCGCCGAGTCTTTTGTTCTTTTATAAAACTGTCTCAGTATCAATTTAACAAAAATTATTTAAACATTAAAATAACCTTTGTAGTTCATACGTTTCCTATTCATGTATTGTATGTTATTATGTGTTTTAACATATTTGCATCACACATATGAAGGCACATTTTAACATCGTACACGTAAACGTACAAGTGAACATCGCACATATCAAGGAACATATTAACATCTCACATATCAAGGCCCATATTAACATCTCACATATCAAGGCATACACTTACATCTCACATATCAAAGCACATATTAACATCTCACATATCAAGGCACATATTAACATCTCGCATGTCAAGGCACATATTAACATCTCGCATATCAAGGCACATATTAACATCTCACATATCAAGGCACATATTAACATCTCACATATCAAGGCACATATTAACATCTCGCATATCAAGGCACATATTAACATCTCGTATATTTAGAAACATATTAACATCTCACTTCAGAGAAGTGTAAACAATATGCAATATTGTCTTCACTGACTTGAATGTTCTTGTTATATTCCAACTTTTAAATAATACCAATGAATGGGAACAATTATATACATAAAATAGCTGTACACAAAAAAGGCATGTGTCATTTGTAAATTGTAAATGTACACAAAGTCACAGAAAATGTACAAGTACACAAAAGTGCTTATGTATATAAATATGTACATTCGGAACACTTTGGTGGTAATGAAGTATAAAGTAACAGCATCCGATATGGACAATGGACAAGTTATTGAGACCATTGAGCAATTATCATATTATGAGTGGTACACCTTGAACACTGTGGTCTGACAAACACTAGTCAACAACATGCCAAATTTGGAACTGTAAATGCATTAAAAAACCGTAACAAGAATTCACACACACACAAGCGTTTGTTTAAACAAAACAGGCATGAATGTATACAGTATGTATATCTACATTTTACAGTAAGTACGGTACGTTAAGTGTTAAACTCTGTGTGTCGTGACAAAATCTGCACCAGATTTACAAAATATATAGAAGTTATGAATAATTTGATAGCATGAACCAATCAGACTATATGTAGTTACTTAATGTGGTGGTGCTGGGGGGGGGGGGGGGGGGAGAAGATTCAGTAAGGAGACAAAGAAAGAATAGGTTCAAAGCTGCTACCAGACAAAGCTGCTACCAGACAAAGCTGCTACCAGACAAAGCTGCTACCAGACAAAGCTGCTACCAGACAAAGCTGCTACCAGACAAAGCTGCTACCAGACAAAGCTGCTACCAGACAAAGCTCCTAAAAGACAAAGCTCCTACCAGACAAAGCTGCTACCAGACAAAGCTCCTACCAGACAAAGCTGCTACTAGACAAAGCTGCTACCAGACAAAGCTGCTACCAGACAAAGCTCCTACCAGACAAAGCTGCTACCAGACAAAGCTGCTACCAGACAAAGCTGCTACCAGACAAAGCTGCTACCAGACAAAGCTGCTACCAGACAAAGCTGCTACCAGACAAAGCTGCTACCAGACAAAGCACCTACCAGACAAAGCTGCTACCAGATAAAGCTCCTACCAGACAAAGCTCCTACCAGACAAAGCTGCTACCAGACAAAGCTGCTACCAGACAAAGCTGCTACCAGACAAAGCTCCTACCAGACAAAGCTGCTACCAGACAAAGCTCCTACCAGACAAAGCTGCTACCAGACAAAGCTGCTACCAGACAAAGCTCCTACCAGACAAAGCTGCTACCAGACAAAGCTGCTACCAGACAAAGCTCTTACCAGACAAAGCTCCTACCAGACAAAGCTCCTACCTGACAAAGCTGCTACCAGACAAAGCTGCTACCAGATAAAGCTGCTACCAGACAAAGCTCCTACCAGACAAAGCTCCTACCAGACAAAGCTGCTACCAGACAAAGCTGCTACCAGACAAAACGAGGTGAGACTGTGCTTGGGGCTAGCAATATCAGCATGTCAAATTAATTCTTACAGAAACTATCATTACCGGAGCAGATGAAATGCTTTGATGCAGGTTTGCAGAATACAAATTAGCTACAGTTTGGACCCAATGCTCCTTAGGGAACACAAAAGGCACATTCATTCGTACATATTTTAGAGGAAACGGATAACCTTGGCGAGAGCGAACGACGAAATACAACCTAATGTATGCCAGAAAGATTTCGCGCCAAAATTTTTCTTCGAAATCTAAAATTATATGCACAGAAACGTGTTGAAAGGTAAAGTAATGAATGGCAGAGTTGAGAAATAGTGATAATTTTTTCACTGAAAACAGACTGCTGCTGACTCAAATACCATATGTTTAACGAATTAAAAATCGGCCAGACAGACATGTGCCCCCGTCCATGTGGGGAAAGGAGACAAATAAACAGTACAGCATGTCTCTCAAGAATACCGGCTCCATGAGAGAGCCATATTGACAGCTTGACCTTCATCAACCCGTTAGAGGAAGAAAATATGGCAACGAGAGACGTCTAAGAGAAACCGCCAAATTGATAAGACAGATATATGTGTTTATATGATAGCGAAAGAAGAAGAATTGCGATGTCACCCAACATTGACTAAAACGTTAATAATTTACTTCTTTCAAAAAACATTGATCCTGTTGACAAGTTTTTAAGAACTCGTGTCAATCATGCATAACACAAATATAAATTATCTATATACAAAATTGAACACTTGGCACACTCACTGTACAGTACATGGCATTTCACGAAGTATTTATCTCATGTACAAATAAGTCACAAGTGCGTGTCATATTCAATGCCTTCCCGTTTTATTATATTCAAATGTCTCTTAATATAACAAAACGAAATATTCCGAGCAAGCGACATTTTTTGTCCAAGTGTGTCTTGATGACACAATCCCAAGTTTGCTCGATGAAAATTTGAGGGAGGGGCAGGTCTTAAGATAGGTCCTTGACAAACTGTTTGTGTCTTTGAAGTGTGGCGCTAAAACGTGTCTCGAGAAAGCGCGTGTAGGTGACGTATTTTGACATACGCCCCAAGTATTGAGAGAGAGAGAGAGAGAGAGAGAGAGAGAGAGAGAGAGAGAGAGAGAGAGAGAGAGGGAGAGAGAGGCTGATAGATGGGGCCCTATTACTTCGCGTACTGGCAGCTGGTATAAGTGAGTTTTATCGACAAAACATGACCTACTTTATGAAGAGAATTCTCTGTTAAAAGGACTTGGCGAAACGTTTAATTTTAGGGTGTCATAATTTAAACACCAATCCCATTCGTTAAATTGGTCCAATCCTTAAAAAAAAAGACACCACAATTGTAACTGTGTATATAGACGTGGGTTTTGAGCTGTTTCCAATGAAGTTGTATAGAGTCTGCAGCCTCCTTATGAAATATACCGCAGTCATGTGGAGTCAAAATGTTACGCTCAAGCTGACATGTCAAAGCCAAAGACCACGAGGTAGTACTCGACAACCAGAGTAAACTAAGTACCTCTGTTTTACGCCCTGTGTGAGTCCTGTACGAGAAAGGCCTGGATATAACAGGTGATTGTCTGCAATGGGATCAAGAGATCTATGCACTGGTAGGTAGTCAAGAATATGAAGATGTTTCCCTAACGTAGGTACGAGACTAAAGTAATGTACCCAGATGTTGTAGTACCTCTGAATTTGTGTAAGGTAAAGGTAAAGGATCCAGTTACACGCCTATTGAGGCATATTGGGAATATGATGTTAGGCCCATATTTTTTGACCATCGGCACACTAGGGGTGATGTGGTCAGCATCACGCCGGCGGCCTTAAACTTCCCAGAGTTCCTCTGGTACACAGTTCATGAGGCTAGGTCGACCCCGGAGCCGTTTGCAGTCTAAAAAATCCCGCCTCAACTGGAGATCGAACCATTATTTTTGTGTGAATTTGTGTAATACGTGAATAACGGGGCGTGCATGTACCAAAAACCAACAGAAGTGTGAACAAAATTAATGGCAAAGTAAGGCACACCTTTTCTACTACTCTTTTAAAAGAACAAACAGGCCTGGAACTCGCTGTGAGTTTTATATCATTATTTAGTAAGTCGCACAGCACAGTCCACACTGACATAACACCGTGCTCTGTAACAACTGTTGCAGGCGTGAGTGTGACTCTTGCGTCCTGAAATGGGCAGTAGCAGTTAAAAAAATACGTGCCGTAAGTCGAAATCATTCTGTGCGAGTTAGTCGTTTAGCGAATCTGTTCTACAGGTAGTCTGTTCTTTTTACGACTATAAGACTAAGAGTTAAAATGAGAGATTGACTTGATGTTTGGATGTGCACGCTATGTGCACTGGTCGTCACATAAATATTATGCGCAGACAAAAAACGATTTGCGGTGACGGAATTAAATGAATAGCGTACGATAATACCTGTTCGTTCAGTTAGTTTCTTTTCTTAACTAGCGAAAAAAAAAAAAACGACAATCTTATCCAGAAGACATAATGGCACCTTCGGATTAAAATGCCCGGACTGTTCCGAACGCACTCAGAAACATTTCTTTCATCCTCTGTCAGCGATCAGAGGGGTAAAAAAGATATGTCAGGTCTCGACTATTGAATACTGCAGAGCCCATTGCACCTTTTATGGCTTCGCCCCAGTTTGAACTATCAGCTAACTCACAGGAAACAAAAACATAGTTTTGTATAAATTTACAGGTAAATGTTCAACTTGTCCTTGACAACTTTCGCTAGGAGCAGAGACCTGAAGGAAGTACAGTATTTCTCTGATTTTGTGACCGAAGAATAGCCATGCGCCTATTTCTAGACTGCATACCTATTTCTAGATTGTATACCTAATTCTAGGTTGCACATCTATTTCTAGAATGTATACCTATTTCTAGACTGCATACCTATTTCTAGACTGTATATCCATTTCTAGAGTGTATACCTATTTCTAAACTGTACATCTATTTCTAGACTGCATTCAAATTTCTAGACTGTATACCTATTTCTAGACTGTATTCATATTCCTGAAACTGTATACCTATTTCTAGACTGTACATCTATTTCTAGACTGTACATCTATTTCTAGACTGTATACCTATTTATAGACCGTACACTTATTTCTAGACTGCATACATATTTCTAGACTGTATACCTAATTATAGACTGTATATCTATTTCTAGACTGGATACATATTTCTAGACTGTATACCTAATTCTAGACTGTATATCTATTTCTAGACTGTATATCTATTTCTAGACTGTATACCTAATTCTAGACTGTACATCTATTTCTAGACTGTATATCTATTTCTAGATTGTATACCTATTTCTAGAGTGTATGTCACACTGTTTATTTTAAGGGTTTTTTTAAATGTCACACAGTACTCTGCGACATCAACGGGCACCAAGGGCAACTATTTATATCAGGAAACACAACCAGTGGTGATAAACTACAACGCACACGATCGTCTTCTTCCTTATCAAATACCCACCACATGGTTGGCGAAAATTTGGCTATCTTCTACGGTCATACGAGACCTGGCATAATGCGACAGTTGGAGAATTATTCCCACAAGTCCAGGCCATCTGTCGCTTTTTGAGGGCCTGCTGGGAACAGCTGGTAGAGCTGGCGAGAGAAATCTGAATATTAAGACCCCGGGTACGTCGTCCTCGGTTTGGGTTTTAACGTTTAGAACTGATATTGTTAGAAATGTTTGCCTCGCTGGGTCTGAGTCTAGGGAGGAGGGAGGGAAAAATTTGGCGATCTGGGAAGGAAGAGAAGGGAGTGAATGAATTGCTTCACAAAATATCAACATTTAAAAAAAAAAAAAAAATGTTGCCTCGTTTTGGTGAGGCGTGTCCTGTTCAACCTAGTCGGTTATATTAGGGCGCATGTCGAAATATAAAAGACTTTTAGGTCTGGATATAAAATATATCTAATCAAATCATGCCTGATAATATAGTCTGTTCGTATGTGTGTGTGTGTGGTTGTGTGTGTGTGTGGTTTTGTGTGTGTGTTTGTGTGTGTGGTTGTGTGTGTGGTTGTGTGTGTGTGTGGTTGTGTGTGTGTGGTTGTGTGTGTGTGTGCGCGCAAGTTTTTGTATTTTGGTACATGCGAATTTGGGAATGTTTGTCTCTATGTAGTCTTCATACTCTTGTCTCCTCTTTGTCTTTCTGTTCTCTTCATACTCTTGTCTTCTCTTTGTCTTTATGTTGTCTTCATACTCCTGTCTTCTCTTATCTCCATATTGTATTCATTCTCGTCTGCTAATCGTCACCATATTTTCTTCATTTTCTTGACACCTCTTTGTATTTCTGTTTTCCTCTTACTGTTGTATCCTCTTGTCTCCACGTTATCTTCATACTCTGTTTGCCTCTCTATTCTCTTAACTCTCAAACTCCTAACCTCTGTAGAAACGGATCTCATGAACAACCAAACACCCTAAGCCTCATAAGACGCAAACATGAATGATATCAGAGAAATTATAATAAACGCGCAAGTATGGAATCCCATTTGTCAGATCTTTACCAGGGAACCTAGACAAGAGAACTGACTCAAATAACGTCAGATTACCGACCATGAAGGTTTAAGGCTAAGCTTTATAAACTTGAAGAGATCTAGGCAACTTCCAGTCTGCAACTAGGTGAAATTGTCATAAAAAATATAAAAAATAAGGAGCTTACAAAACAGGCTGTCGTAAATTCGTTGAGGCCACCTGTTGCAGGATAGGCAAATACAATAAAGTCTTAGCAACATGTGTGCTTATTGTGATTTTTTATTTTAAATCATTGCTGCCAGTGAAGGTGAGGTCTGGTGAAGTTAAATAGTGAAGTTTATACTGATCATGACTGATCATGACTGATCATGTGTGTTGGGGTTGTTAACACTATCAGTACCATCGCCAAAGACTACCACTGTAATGCACAAAAAGTGCTCTGGCACAGGTCACCTAGAACAGTGACTCTGTACTCTGTAAGTAGCGAAGATGAGGAAGGTGAAGATATAGTGAATGTGATAATGATGATGGCAAAAAGTACGTTTTGCTTGTGTTATGTTACTTGTGGTGTTGGGATTGAGTGAGCTTATTGAGGCTTTTTGATTGTGCATAATTGTACATAATTCGTTGATACCTGGCCTTCATCTATGACCAAGTTGACCAGTGTATATCTTATAAATGGTGTACAAACACTACTCGAGCATTGTATGAACATAGACACACACAAGTGTATAATATCTTGCAGTCCGGAGTTCAGTTCTCGTCGTACAAGTTGTATAGCCATGCTGAAGCAGTGGTGCCGTTGAGCTGGTGGTCAATAAAGAAGACACAAGTTGTCAGTGACTGTAGGCCACTGATGCCTGTTGGGTGTGGCTAGTATCTGCAACAAAGCAAAGAAAGAAAAACAGTTGAATATGTTGTGTTTTTTTTTTTCACCAAAAGGAACGCTAATGACGTAAACGTTAAATTAGTTGCTGGTGTTATGTGCGGAATCAGCAAAGATGTTAAAGTAAATTAGTTGCTGGTGTTATGTGCAGAATCACCAAAGATGTTAATTATAGTAAATTAGTTGCTGGTGTTATGTGCGGAATCACTAAAGATGTTAAAGTAAATTAATTATTGGTGTTATGTGCGGAATCACTAAAGATGTTAAAGTAAATTAATTGCTGGTGTTATGTGCGGAATCACCAAAGATGTTAAAGTAAATTAATTGATGTAAGCAGACTTTCTAGAGTTACCCGGTTGAATCGTCAAGAGGTAGGCCAGCAGCTCAAGCTAGACAAACTACTACAGAACCACAATTTCCAGCTTGACAACAAGACAAATAATTAAAGTACAAAAAAAGGTAAATAATTAAATTTTGACAAGTACAAGGAGATAAAGTTGAGACTTGTGACAAAAATGTAAGGTGTTGGCAAAGAAAAATCCACGTACACAAAATTATAGACTTTACAAAGATAAAGAGCCACAATTTGATGCGTAGCAAATAGAAGGATACACAGTTTTAGAACTGTACAAAGACACAGACTACGTTAGCTAAAACTTCGTCTGCTATATTCGACAGATAACAATTGATAACAATGTGTGATTATTGGACGTGGAAAATCTCATCTTGTGATACATACTTAACACTGAGTAGCTCGTATTTTGGAGAATGAGCCTTCTCGACAATCAACAACCCTGCTTTTTTTTAAAACCAGAAAGAGCATATGCGTCCATAAGTATACACACAATACTGTTTGTCTGGCTCTCGTGATACAATATAATTTGCGATTTTATTGGCGAAATCCTGCACGATCACCACTTGCAAGCGAAGTAGGAGTATAAAGAGAAATGGAATAGCTTGAGGGAGAGTTTAAAACACAACTAGCTTGTGACGAAGAGCCAAGACCCGGCAATGCAAACATATCAGAATAAATATTACGAGAGTTATTGTTGTGCATACTCGGTGCTTGGCGGCCTCAGATCTCGGGAGCAGTCAAAATGACTATCGACAGAAAAGGCCACATGTCGTTGTTAGGAGTGATTGAAAAGGTTTCTCCGCAGATGAATTAGAGCGATCAAGAAAATGAGTGTGAGAAAGCGCACATGTTGCTTTGAATAAACACTCAAAGTTGTTGAGAACTAACGGCAGAACCTGAACAAATCCTTGCCCCGGCTATCGAGATGTTGAGAAGATATAGGGGATCACAAATCCGGACTCGCCAATTGGTTTGCGTTAGCTGTAGAAGAAAACGTCCAAGAGCTCCTCTGAATGTGCTTTATTCACTTGCTGAATGTTTGCTGTGGGAAAATTGACAACTAAGTGCGGTTAGAACGGATTGTTAGCTTAAATATAAGAAAGTGGCTTACATTTAGCAGATAGCTAAGGGCTCGAGTTTCCGCCCCACGCAGATATTTGGACAAAGCAATAGCTCTTAAATACAGATCACTACAGTGCAAAAACCTTGTCTTGACTGCTACTTCTGCTTTACTGAATGATAGACACCGGATGAAAATGAAAACCAGAAATCACCTTTCAATTCTTGTATTTCTTGGCTCATTTAAAAACCAGGACAATAACTTATCCATTTTTTTTTTTGGGATGTCCCTTCAAACGTTCGTGTTAGTTTTTTTTTTTTCTTTTTGCGGGGCACCACCTTAATGTAACTAAATTTGATGTTAAAAAAAATTATGATATCAGGACGCGATAGATTACTAAATTATGAACATGATGTCAGGACGTCATACATTACTAAATTATGAACATGATATCAGGACGCGATAGATTACTAAATTATGAACATGATGTCAGGACGTCATACATTACTAAATTATGAACATGATATCAGGACGTCATACATTACTAAATTATGAACATGATATCAGGACGCGATAGATTACTAAATTATGAACATGATGTCAGGACGTCATACATTACTAAATTATGAACATGATATCAGGACGTCATACATTACTAAATTATGAACATGATATCAGGACGCGATAGATTACTAAATTATGAACATGATGTCAGGACGCCATACATTACTAAATTATGAACATGATGTCAGGACGTCATACATTACTAAATTATGAACATGATGTCAGGACGTCATACATTACTAAATTATGAACATGATGTCAGGACGTCATACATTACTAAATTATGAACATGATGTCAGGACGTCATACATTACTAAATTATGAACATGATATCAGGACGCGATAGATTACTAAATTATGAACATGATGTCAGGATGCGATAGATTACTAAATTATGAACATGATGTCAGGACGCGATAGATTACTAAATTATGAACATGATGTTAAGAAAAACTAAACATTTGGGGAGCCGCGCTGGTGTAATGGCTACGGCGTTGTACTGGCGACCAGATTTTCATGGTTCAAACCCGGGCGTCAGCGTTTGAAGGAATGTTTACGACCGGAAATTTGACTGAATAACCTGAACGGCTCCTGCACATAAATCCCGTGTGGATGGAAAGGAGCGAAGCTCCTGACCGGGTTGGAAGGAAAGTCCACTGACCCCCCAGCCTCGCAATGACATGTCATTGGGCCAAAAGAGCTGGAAAGCTCGAGTGTCGCTGGTTAGAAAGGAAAAAAAAAAAATTTCACTGCATTCGGACAGCTCCATCAGTGCTCCGATTTCCTCCCTTAGATCACACAAGGAGGATCTCAGCATAGTGCACAAACTCCGTAGCACCGGCGAGAATCCCAATGTGTGTATACAGGAATCACACATTCTATAAATATTTTTGTTGTGGGTAGGTTTCCTAATTTTTAAATTTTGCCTGGGCAGAGGCCTTTACGATTTCCAACTACCGTGGGATTTTTAACGTGCACAACTTGCACACGGTACCTTCTATTTTGTTCACCCTTATCCAAGAAGGCTAGACGTCCGATCTCACTACCCAGGAGAAAAGAGGGGAGTATGTCATCATTAGGACCACTGGTTCCGAAAAAAATATGTCCATAAATTATATTCTCTCAACTGGGAATCGAACCCGGTACCCCTAGAACTCGAGTCGGACTCCATACCTGTTAGCCACTCCGACCCCCCAAAAAACTAAACATGATTTTATGAAACTACAAACTAACATAACAAAACACTAAACTTAATGTTCAAGAATAGGACACTAAACATTACGTTATAAATACTACAGGAATATAACTATAATGGTTCTGGCAAAGCGCCCGCCCCCCTCCCCCCCTCCCTTTCTTTTTTAATTCACTCCTTTCCCATGCCTCCAGTATTAACTAGATATAAATTGATAACCTCAATAAGGTAAATCGGGGTTGGGGGCGAGAGTAGAGAATCAGTTCGAAGATTTTCAGTCGGGGGTTTGACATTAATGTCACAGACACAAGTCATGAACTATAACCCGCCAGTCTGTAGCTCCACCGACATTTGCAACCGGTTATTTTTCTTTTTGTTCACTAAAACTTGGACCAGTTTTTTGTTCTCCCTACATGACCTTAGAAGTTGCAGGACATTAAAATGTACAGACAAGTCAGTCATTGTTTCTGGCGCGTTCATTTTTTGAAACAATAGGGGTAAAACAGACGGTTTGGAAAACTGACTTTTTTATTTTATACTCGATGTCTGTTCAGTCTTGCCTTTATATTCCAGGCGCACGTTCTGGCATTGACTGACGTCATACTTTTTCGGTCTTGTAACTTTGTGCACAGCTGGTAATTACCTTTTTGTACTCCTCAACGTTTAAGCGTTAACCTCAAAAAGTGACTTTGAACTTCTGTTTCCGTGATCGAATGAGAAAAACAGACATTGGCCAGAATACATTAACAGCAACAACAAAAAAGGAAGGGGGTGGGGAAGGTAAAGGATCCCGCTACACGGCTATTGAGGCATGTTGGGAATATGGTTTAAGGCCCATATTGTCTTGACCACCGGCACACTAGGGGGTGATGTGGTTAGCATCACGCCTGCCGCCTTAACCTTCCCATAGTTACTCTGGTATCCAGTTCATGAGCCTGGGTCGACCCCTGAGCCGTTTGCGATTTTAAAAATCCCACCTTTTAACTGGAGATCGAACCATGGACCACCGAGCTAGGAAGCCAGTGTACTAACTACTGCGCTAAACAGCTCAGACAGCAAAAATGATTGTATTCTGTGTGGCGTTGATGCTATAGACTTGTTTTGTGATTGTTGTTGTGGTATCACTGTGTGTCACTGTTGTTAGCTTTCGCTTGCACGCCACGTTCTAGGATCATACTTCTGGTTATGTTCGCGTCTTATAACAGCAAAGATGAGCTTTCATTGCATTAGGAAATATTTGAGGATCAAAAGAAATAAAGTCCAACATAAAAATCTGAATCTTGACTTTGGATGTTAAGTCAGTCTTATTGTATGGCTGTGAAACATGGAGGAAAGACCAAAACAATAACAAGTAAGTTACATTTTTCATAAATATATGCGGGCGTAGAACAAAATGAATGAAATGATCAGACAAGATAACACCAACGTGGAACTGATGGCAAGAACCAGACAAGCGCCAGTGGAACAAGAGAGGAGAAGAAGACCCTGGCGATGGATAGGACACGCACTGAAGAAAAATGTTGATAGCATTACAAGACAGTCCTTATGCTGGAATCTAAAGGGCAAGAGTGGGAAGACACGGAAATACCTTGAGCTGATGGTAGGGTACAAGAAGACTTAGCATGAGTTTGTTGAAGACCTGTGCTCCTTGGGGAGCTAATAAGCTATGAATGAACGTTCGCATTGCTTCAAATATCTGTGGCAGGGAAGTATGTAACAATCCTCTTTTCGGTTACCTTGACAACACAGACTACAAATACATTTAGCCTCTGTAGCTTCACTTTCCCTGCTTGAAAATCAACAGAATACAGGTGCCTGGTACCAAGAATTTCCGACTCGTATTTGGCACAATATCTTGATATTTAAATCAAGAAATTAAACACGTGAGTCCCCGGATACGGCTATATATATATTTTTCTGTTTTATTCGACATCGCCAGCTTACGACCATCTCGAGTTCTTATTCACCTCAACCCAGAATGTTTAACTCTAGCATCTATTCAAAAGACCATTGAGGCGCCGTTGCCTCTAACAACAGAATATGAGGTCAAATCACCCTTCCTCTTTAAGATCCCCGAAGAAAGGAGATGTTAAAAGCGCTTGAAGACAGAACAAAAGCGTAGTTTTCAATATTCGCAGTTTCTGTTCCGAAGTCTAATGCATTATGCTCTTTCACTGACTATATTGCGCTCTGTTCCGCTTCCACGCGTTTTTTCTATTTGCGTTCTTTCTTCAAGTCTTTAAAACGGTGACCTCACCTCCCCACACCCTCTTGGCCAAGTTAAATATTACCCCATTGGGTCTCTTCAGTTGACTTAAACTGTACGTCTTTAGAACAATAGAACAAATAAAACAGCAAAGTATCGCTGTGTATTGTCGGCTCTTCCACCAACTACACAAAAACTACTTTTGTATTGACGGGTGACGTGCTGGGGAGTGGGGAATCCGTTATTTTAACTTAAGATGTTTTTTTTTTTAAATGTTTTCACATTCGCTTATCAAAATAACGTCATTTGTATATAACCAGAACTGCATCATTTTTAAATGCTCGTAATGATGTCATTTGCATATGCGTGAATCCTTGTGTATATAATTGGGACGATGCCCAGTGTTTCTTTGTTTCACATTTCAGTCTTATATTAAGTACATCTTCCTGATAGTAGCTGGTTCTCAATGTATGTTTGTTTTGTACTTCACACCTTCTAATATACCAGCACAGGTAAATATTAAGTCGTTCTCATCGTCTAACATACCGGTACAGGTAAGTACTGTATAGTTCTCATCATGTAATATACCAGCACAGGTAAGTATTGAATAGTTCTAATCTTCTAATGTACCAGCACAGGTAAATACTATGTAGTTCTCATCATCTAATATACCAGCACAGGTAAGTATTGTATAGTTCTAATCTTCTAATGTACCGTCATACACAAGGATTGTTTCAGTCTCTATTCACCATACCTTAATTAATTAAATCATGCTTATTTTAATGTATGCATATTATTTTTCCTCATTAACTCGCCGTAATCTGCCTATGTTTACTCTAGCCATAATTTTAATGTTGTTCATGTAGTTTTGATTCCTCCCTGTTCCAGTTTCAGTAAAGTTGTTGCCACTTGGGGCGTTTCCCGTGTTCCTGTTCTAAATATTCTTTAGTTACGTCCTGCCAGGACTTACAAACTTAAGTTCATGGAGGCAAAGCTATACTTTTAAGATATCAAACTTTTAAAGCTGAAAATAAACCGAAATGAATGTTTCATATGCCAGGATGCACAGAAGAAAAGCAAACAATAAAGCAATGCACACACACACATAAAGTGCATACGTGTGTGCACAGAGCCATGTTCAGTGCGGGCTAGAGCAATAATAAAATTCCACACGACGTTCATATTTGATTTCTATTGAACCTCAATGTTTTCATTGGATCTGGTCGCAAACCGTGGTTGAAAAGGCAAGCGATGCCATTCCAAGATTTCAACGTTGCGGAGACGGTTTCTATTTGACTGTCAAGAGGGTGTCTATTGAGTCCCATGAGAGTAGGACAGATGCGTTTAATAGTGTATGGTCAGGGGACGCCATCGCCACGTGCTGAGGCTAAGATATAGGCGGGCAATAACAACAGCAGACCCTGGAACTTCTTCCAATAATATTTTTAGTTCTAAGTAATCATATAATGAAATAAGCAGGCTTTGTGAACTTGTTATTTGAGTGTATATCACTAAAGCGAACTTGTTATTTACAGGCTGAGCACTGAAACGAACTTGTTATTTATAGGTTTAGTACTGAGGTGAACTTGTTATTTACGTGTTTAGTTTTGAAACGAACGTGTTATTTACAGGTTTAGTACAGAAACGAATTTAATATTTACATGTTTAGTTCTGAAACGAACTTGTTATTTACAAGTTTAGTACAGAAACGAATTTGATATTTACATGTTTAGTTCTGAAACGAACTTGTTATTTACAGGTTTAGTACATAAATGAATTTGATATTTACATGTTTAGTTCTGATACAAACTTGTTATTTACAGGTTTAGCGCTGAAGCGAACCTGTTATTTACAAGTATTACTGAAACGAACTCACAATGATAGGAAATTATAAACAAAAACAATAATGAGGTATGATAACAACAGACACAAGGTATAAGTACGTACCAGAAAGATACAGACTTTCATAGATACGTGCATGCGTAGAATAGGACTGAAATGGTATGACACGATCACTAATGTGGAACTGATGCCAAGTACCAGACACGTACCTGTAAAATTGATGACAAGAACCAGACATGTGCCTGTGGAATTGATGACAAGAACCAGACACGTACCTGTGGAATTGATGACAAGAACCAGACATGTGCCTGTGGAGAAGGTGTGTGAAGAAGACACTGGCGTTGGATTAGATAAAGATTGGGGAAACCTGTTGACATCATTACAAGGCTGTCGCTATTCTGGAAACTCAACTGTTGACATCATTACAAGGCTGTCGCTATTCTGGAAACTCAACTGTTGACGTCATTACAAGGCTGTCGCTATTCTGGAAACTCAACTGTTGACGTCATTACAAGGCTGTCGCTATTTTGGAAACTCAACTGTTGACGTCATTACAAGGCTGTCGCTAATCTGGAAACTCAACTGTTGACGTCATTACAAGGCTGTCGCTATTCTGGAAACTCAACTGTTGACGTCATTACAAGGCTGTCGCTATTCTGGAATCTCAACTGTTGACATCATTACAAGGCTGTCGCTATTCTGGAAACTCAACTGTTGACGTCATTACAAGGCTGTCGCTATTCTGGAAACTCAACTGTTGACGTCATTACAAGGCTGTCGCTATTCTGGAATCTCAACTGTTGACATCATTACAAGGCTGTCGCTATTCTGGAAACTCAACTGTTGACGTCATTACAAAGCTGTCGCTATTCTGGAAACTCAACTGTTGACGTCATTACATGGCTGTCGCTATTCTGGAAACTCAACTGTTGACGTCATTACAAGGCTGTCGCTATTCTGGAAACTTAACTGTTGACGTCATTACAAGGCTGTCGCTATTCTGGAAACTCAACTGTTGACGTCATTACAAGGCTGTCGCTATTCTGGAAACTCAACTGTTGACGTCATTACAAGGCTGTCGCTATTCTGGAAACTCAACTGTTGATGTCATTACAAGGCTGTCGCTATTCTGGAAACTTAACTGTTGACGTCATTACAAAGCTGTCGCTATTCTGGAAACTCAACTGTTGACGTCATTACAAGGCTGTCGCTATTCTGGAAACTCAACTGTTGACGTCATTACAAGTCTGTCGCTATTCTGGAAACTCAAGGGTAATACAAAAAATAGATGGAGACCAAAAACGCATGCAGAAGACGACCGTAGACAGATGCAGAAGAGGACCGTAGACAGATGCAGAAGAGGACCGTAGACAGATGCAGAAGAGGACCATAGACAGATGCAGAAGAGGACCGTAGACAGATGCAGAAGAGGACCGTAGACAGATGCAGAAGAGGACCATAGAAAGATGCAGAAGAGGACCGTAGACAGATGCAGAAGAGGACCGTAGACAGATGCAGAAGAGGACCGTAGACAGATGCAGAAGAGGACCGTAGACAGACAGATATGAAAATGATCATTAAAAAACGAAAACATCTTGAAGGGATGGCACAGGACAGGTCAGCTTGGATGTATTTGTTGAAGGTCAATGCTCTACAGGGAACTGAGAAGTTAGTGATTGAGTGCTCTACAGGGAACTGAGAAGTAGTGATTGGGTGCTCTACAGGGAACTGAGAAGTTAGTGATTGAGTGCTCTACAGGGAACTGAGAAGTTAGTGATTGAGTGCTCTACAGGGAACTGAGAAGTTAGTGATTGAGTGCTCTACAGGGAAGATAAACACCTATGCAGGCCATCAAGAACCACTTTTGTCAATAGTGAAACGTCGAAAGCTTGCCTGGTTTGGGCATGTAACTCGTCATGACTCCCTTTCGAAAACGATCCTCCAGGGAACAGTCGAAGGTAAACGGAGAAGAGGAAGGCAAAGAAAATCCTGGGCTGATAACATCAAAGAATGGGCAGGACACGGTTTCTCCACACTTGTACGCATTGCTGAGAATAGAGAGCAGTGGAGGACCCTGTCTGCTGATGCTTCCACCATGGCACCCCTACGACCCATGACGGGTTATGGGTTGAGATGAGATGACAGGGAACTGAGAAGTTAGTGATTGAGTGCTCTATTACAGGGAACTGAGAAGTTAGTGATTGAGTGCTCTACAGGGAACTGAGAAGTTAGTGATTGAGTGCTTACAGGGAACTGAGAAGTTAGTGATTGAGTGCTCTACGGGGAACTGAGAAGTTAGTGATTGTGTGCTTACAGGGAACTGAGAAGTTAGTGATTGAGTGCTCTACAGGGAACTGAGAAGTTAGTGATTGAGTGCTCTACAGGGAACTGAGAAGTTAGTGATTGAATGCTCTACAGGGAACTGAGAAGTTAGTGATTGAGTAAGTCCGTTATCAAATAAATATGTCCCAACATGACAAGAGCAGATGGACGGAACACACATATTAACATACAGATATGGCGAACAGAAGATTCATAAATAATTAGGAAATATAAAACAGAAAGTACTTGAAGAAATGACGAAAGTCATGAGGAAGGTTTGGCATGTATTAATAGAAGACCTATAATAAAAGACCTATAATAGAAGACCTGTAATAGAAGACCTATAATAGAAGACCTATCTCTAGAGGGAGCTGAGAAACATAGCTAGAAATTGTTTTCCTGTGCATTCCTTATGAAGCATGGAAGCATCAATGTTGCTGGTCCCTTTGTAGGAAGCCTGCACCAAGTGGCGTCACTAAGGGGGGGGGGGGGGGGGGGCGCGGGGGTTACACCATCAGTTACCGCACTGGGTGACACCAACCCTAGTGGCGCCACGGCCTGCACCAAGCGTGCATTTGCTCCTGCAGCGGAGGGAATGTGGCAATTTGTTTGACATGATTAGGTTACCAGCCCCACGCACAGCCTCATATGAGTCGCCATGTACGACATGCCTCTAGAGGTGGGCAAACTGACACACTCAACTGTTTCGAAACAGTTAGCGCAGTGATTTAAACTGTTTCGAAACAGTGAGTCGACACAACGACACAACGACACAATTGCCCGTATCGGGGAGAAAGAAGTCTCTTATAGACAGTACCGGCGCGGGTATACATGAACTGTGTGAGACACTTTCCTCTGTTTTTACTGTCGTGTGTGAAAATCTATGGCGTTTCGTGTGACCACAATTCAATATTTTTACACAAGTCTTCATTATGATGTAATAAAACGTAGATATGATGATAGCTGCAGTATATGGGAAAATAATAAAAAACAACAATAATAATAACAGTAATAATAACACATGATATCAAACTAGAGTAAGCTAGATTTGGTAGACAATGATTCAAATCCACAACGAGTACACATATCAGCAGAGCTAATAAAGTGTATATTACATTTATACGAACACACTGACACTTTCAACTTTAACATAGCGCCTAAAACATTGACAACTGCAACACTGACACAATTTCCAGTGTCTATAACTTCTCAGCAAAAATAATATCACTTGTAAAATCAAGTCATCATAATACATCCCTGAAAAATATGACATGTTTGATATTCCATACTAATGTTCCGAACGGTTGATTCAAATTTTACATAGGCTCAGACAGTGTGTCGCTGCAAAACAGCGAGGCAGACGAAACAAACAAGCAGGAAGTGTCGAATCGCTCGCTGTTTCGAAGCATTGTTTCGACACATACCGTCATACACACACTAGCCATCTCTAGTGCCTAGTCATACTTGAAGTTGACGAACCCTTGAATAATAAAATACCAGAACACACGTTACATTTTACTTTGTTGTCTTTGATCTTTACAAAATAATCCCAAACAGGGCTTCTCCCCGCCATAAATGAAGATTAAATGAGGTTGAACACAAGTTTTAAACACTATTTTATGTATAAACAAAACACGTTTTCTTACGAGAGCGCCTGAAGTCAGGAATCAAGAGTACCGTAACATGCGTATAATTAGCGCTTGGATGAAAAAGAACTATGGAACTGTTTCGAAACAGCAGACTACAAGTAAATTAACTGAAACAATGAGACATGAGTCGTGACACCCTAGTATGCAGATTTACTTATTCTCGTTAGTACAAATCTATGGTATTTCGTGTGACCACTGTTAAGAATTTTACACAGTCGTTTTCATTATGATGATATGCAAGGGGAACATGCTGACAGCTGCAGTAAAAGTGAAAAAAATTATAATAATAACAGTAATAATGACACATTATATAAAACTAGAATAGGTACAGTCAGCGACAATGATTCAACTCAAACCGAGCAGACACCTAATAGTAGTAAGCCTCTTTCAGTCCTGAGGAATTATTTAAAAAAAAATTATGACTTGTTTGATTTTCCATACTATCTATGAACGCCATATGTAGCGCACGCTTGACACATGAGACAATGATACAGTGTGCCTTTTGCAAAACAGCGAAGCAGACGGGAACTGAAGCTGCTGTTCGAAGCAGGCTATGTGTCGAATCTGCGTGAGACAATGTGTCTCTGCAAAACAGACAGGACGTGACACTGTTTCGACACCGCAAAAATCTGCGCATCGAATCGTTCGGGTACGACGCAGTTTCGACACATTGTTTCGACACATAAACACAGTAGCCATCTCTACATGCCTCAGCGTGCAGTTAGCTTATTCTTGCATTTATCTCTTCAGAGACCCCAGGGAACTATACGGGGCAAATATAAACACATATATGATAAATAACGTCTACAGATATAAATGGTGTCAAATATAAACACATATATGATAAATAACGTCTACAGATATAAATGGTGTAAAATATAAACACATATATGATAAATAACGTCTACAGATATAAATGGTGTCAAATATAAACACACATATGATAAATAACGGCTACAGATACAAATAATGTGAAAATAAAGGCTATTGATGTAAATAGTATATAAATAAACGATGTAATGTATAACTAATGAAGAAAAGACTTGCAAGGTGTGGACATATTTCAGGGCAGGAGCGTTCTACATGGTAAGATAGGCCACGTGGTAGCTATCTGGGCGAGAAACCCGCAAATCAAGATGTGAATGCGTGTATAAGACATCCATTTCTTTGACACTTGTACCGGCTGCCCTAAAGTTTCTGAGCCTGCACTTTAATAATTACGATTTCTTTACAAAACTGCTGACTTCGTCGGGTGCCAATTCGAAATTATAGGACCCCAACAGATTCTGGTGGGCAAAATATGCGTACATTTCCTGTCAACGCTTGTCTGGTCGCGAAAAATATCAACTAGGAATGGAGAATTCATTGTTAAAAGATTCACGTCTGAGAGCATTTAACCTTCAAGTCATACGTGTTACAAAGGTGCTTGTAAGAGAACAGATTTCCTGTGTGGAGATGTGTTTGCATATGTGCGCCGCGTGCGCGCGCGCGTGTGCGTGTATGTATGATTGTATCAGTTATGTCCACGCACATCTTTGTGCGATGATCCAACTGCGTGCAGGCATGCTCAATAAGTATTCATTCGTTCATTCATTCCCTTTTTCTTTGCTTCTTATGGAACCTGGCGCCACTACTGCAACTGGTTATCTTGCAAGAACACGGCACTATGTACATTCACATGTTCTTGTAAGAACACTGCACTATGTACATTCACATGTTCTTGCAAGAACACTGCACTATGTACATTCACATGTTCTTGTAAGAATACTGCACTATGTACATTCACATGTTCTTGTAAGAACACTGCACTATGTACATTCACATGTTCTTGTAAGAACACTGCACTATGTACATTCACATGTTCTTGTAAGAACACTGCACTATGTACATTCACATGTTCTTGTAAGAATACTGCACTATGTACATTCACATGTTCTTGTAAGAACACTGCAATATGTACATTCGCATGTTCTTGTAAGAACACTGCACTATGTACATTCACATGTTCTTGTAAGAATACTGCACTATGTACATTCACATGTTCTTGTAAGAACACTGCACTATGTACATTCACATGTTCTTGTAAGAACACTGCACTATGTACATTCACATGTTCTTGTAAGAACACTGCACTATGTACATTCACATGTTCTTGTAAGAATACTGCACTATGTACATTCACATGTTCTTGTAAGAACACTGCACTATGTACATTCACATGTTCTTGTAAGAACACTGCACTATGTACATTCACATGTTCTTGTAAGAATACTGCACTATGTACATTCACATGTTCTTGCAAGAACACTGCACTATGTGCATTCACATGTTCTTGCAAGAACACTGCACTATGTGCATTCACATGTTCTTGCAAGAACACTGCACTATGTACATTCACATGTTCTTGCAACTGTGGTTTCTGTAGAAATTAGTTTTATATAATGTGGTCGCCAGCCTTATATTAGTCGCCTTGTACGACATGACCGAGAGAGCAGTGGTTCCATTCTTTATCCCACCAGAGACCCACATGGGGACTATATCTAGAATGACCGCAGACGTTATCCACACTGTTGTTAATTTTAATTATTCTCATATATGATATGTTGTATTTTATTACATCACGTCACTTCACGTCATTACATATTTTCTTTATAATGACGAATCTGATGTGTATGTTGTATGTTGTATGATTGTAATTTCTACAGTCACGTTCTTATCCTTGGATTAGCCTGAGACCTTCTTACACCTGAGGTCATAATTAAACCGACTTATTCGTCTTTTGTTCTCAAATGACCAGTTTTTACCAACAACAGAAGGGACGACGTGCAAGTCTCTGTGCACTAGAACAGAATGCTCCGGGTAGGTGAAGCTCGTAAGTCGTAGATAGATGGCAACTCAACTAGGAGAAGACAAACTGATTTCAAACCACCTGATACCTTGCAGATAGGTTGGGGACAGCTAAAGGCAAAGGAAAGGAAACGAGGAAAAAAACAAACTACTTTCTGAAGTCGAATATTCCGGGCCGAAAGGCGCAGATATCGCAGTCGATCTGTAAACTGCGGCACAGCGTCTTTTCGCTCAAAACAAAAATCATTAATGCTAAACGAACATCTGTACTGAATATGAATTTTCATGAATTCTAAACGCACACGTGAAACAATGAACAATCCCAGTTTACTTTATCTTTAAGCATCACAGCCCAGGTCAGACGCTGTTTATCGCTGCTGGTGTAGTATTTCATTTAGCGCGATACCGCCCAGCAACAATTCCCCCACTTCTATCTAACAGTTTAAGTCGGACACCACCTTGGTTGTCAATCATCTCCCGATGTGGGGGAAATAAACACTAACATTGCCAATCACATCAGCATGTTTTCATAAACATATTTTGATGATCCAAGCGGTTTAGTTTTCAAGTCACTGTTACGTTTAATAACGGGTACGTCACTTTGTCAAGCTCGTGCCCCATTCTTCCAGCGTTCGTGTCTTTCCGGTGTGACAGCCACCCAGAAGCTTCTGTCAGAAACTTCAGTCCTACTGGACGGTTCTTGATGTCATGTTGCCGGTACTAGGTCGTGTGTTATGTTATAATTTTAGAGACCTTTACTCAAACGCTTTATAATTTCAGAAGCCCATCTGCGCCCTTCCCCCCCCCCCCCCCCCCTTTTTTTTCCCCATCTTATTTGTTTCGGCACTTTGTGTTATTTTGCTCTGGATGATTCCGAACTTTATGTTACTTTGTCTGGGCCTGTATTTCTTATATGTTACTTTATCTGCACCTGGATTTGTTATATACTTTGTCTGCACCTGTATTTCTTATATGTTACTTTGTCTGCACCTGCATTTCTTATATGTTACTTTGTTTGGACCTGTATTTCTTAAACGTTACTTTATCTGAACCTATATTTCTTATATGTTACTTTATCTGGACCTGCATTTCTTATATATTACTTCGGGAATGTATTTCGTTTGCTTCTTTGCCTGGACCTTTATTTCTTTTCATGCATATGTCAGTATATTTACAGCGAGTAGTTTTAGCTGTGAAGTATCGAAACCTTCTAAGAATACTGCAGGCTCGAAAGACAAACAAGCAGCAAACTTAAAGACCAGTAAAACGTGTGTTGCGACATGGGATGAATCTACTGACACCCTACACATAAATATGTAATAAATGAGGGAAAAAACGTAACATTTCTACTATATGCAAACTGATCAACACCCCTTTCCTACTGGTTTTCAAACCTGTTAAAAAATAACATTCTTACTAATTATTTTAGGCCTTACAGTCATGTGGATAGTTTCGCCAATCATTCTCGAATTATCCTGACCTTGATACTTCCCAGTAAATAATAGACAACCTGTCGCAGGAAAAGGGCTTTGTGCACTGTCCTACCCTGAACGTCATGCCGGGGTTTAATGGTTTTTGAGATTACTTCCGCACAAAGCCTGCTCACAAGGAAGAATTTCATCTGGCAAATCTCACCCAGACATAGTTAACAACGTTGTCTACTTCTGACCGCGTTAGACCAGGCTAGCAGATCATTGAAATTTAAAACCGCTTGTTAGAATTGAAAAAAAGTGTCAGTCAAAATATCGTTTGCCTTCTGTGTGTGTGTTTTTTTTTTTTTTAGCCGTCATTTCAGTCAATTTTTTTCCCTCGAGATATTCCACCTTTACCTCAGTCATCTCTAGAACAAGGTCAAGGTTGAAGACACATCTTGATCTATATAACGGTTATATTCAAATAGATGTATGAGGGATGTCAAAGCTAGAAATGTCATATTGTAAACAGGGGCGCACTGAAGTATGTGGCACCTGGGGCGGATCTTCCCTTTGGCGGATCTCCCCCAGCACAGAAAAGTATATTGTGCTTGAAATAGCTTTTTTTAACAATGCGGTACAGAAGACTGTTAAAGAAGGCATCTCGTTAGAAAGAGGTAGAACTTAAGTCTTTTCTTATTCTTTTTTTTTTTTTTGTTTTGTTCGCTATGCGCTCTTTTTGTTTTAGCTCGCTGCTCTGCTTGTCCACTAGAGGCCACAGAGATGTGGTTTTACAGAAGAATGTTAAAAGTACCATGGATAGCTAAAACCAGTTATGAAGGTGTTCTGAAATAGGTCAATGCACAACGGAAACTTATTCCTCGTGTTATAAGGGAAAAGTACACTTTCTTTGGTCGTGTTATGAGAAGAGGAAAGCAGGAATATATCATTAGAATAGGAACGACTGAAGGACTACGACATAGAGCGCAGATAATGGACAGTTTGACATCATCGCATCGAAATAAGTCTCAACAACAGAACTCATAAATAGTACTGGAGACAGGAAGTTGTGGAGAGACATGCTCGCCTACGTAATCAGGCATGGTAGTTGAAGAAGAGGTCCTGCTCCTCAGGAGGGGAAAAAAGGGCGGGGGCGAGGGGGGGGGGGGGGATCAGGAAAGTTTATGATATCTGGAAATTAAACACTTCTGGCACTGTTTGCACACAATAGTTAGCGTAGATGAAAACACTGGGGGGAAGAAAAGCAGATGAAATAATGAAAAGTTTCTGAGCTTCTTAAAATGGCGGCAAATATATTCTGATTAAGATATGTAAATATACACAGCAGGGGCAACCGAAAAGACGTACTATCTAGTCTACGTATTTCATTGGATATAACGTTACATGAAATCTCCATAGAGACGGGAATGCGATTAACATGACAGTGGAATTTCTGATCTCTGGACATTGATAACACTGTTGGATGGCCTTCCATTACCAGCTTCGAATAGTCTTGGAGCTGCTGAGTGACTCTGTCTGGTTCTGGCGGTGACCACAGTTGATATACGGAGATGCCTTAGCATGATAAAGTTGTTAAAGAGCGATTTAAAGGATAATAATAATAATCATAATAATAAATGGAAACA
This sequence comes from Oreohelix idahoensis, assembly GCA_024509875.1. Classification (NCBI taxonomy): domain Eukaryota; kingdom Metazoa; phylum Mollusca; class Gastropoda; order Stylommatophora; family Oreohelicidae; genus Oreohelix; species Oreohelix idahoensis. Next base: position 343,405 of record JAMPIV010019651.1, read on the forward strand.
GATACATCGCAGGCACTTGTAAGAAAGGAGGCCAGTAGATAACTGTGACGTACGTCTAGTTTGACTAGTGAATTTTCCCTGATATGATGGATGATTTAAAGGGACCTTTGGCTTTTCATAACATTTGAACCCCTGAACATTTGTTGTAACTTTTCGTTTGCCAGAACTCATTCCACCGGGACTCATTTAGTAGGCGGCACGAGATCTAAGAGACAGACCGAGGGATCTTAGGGGAGACTATCGGCGCTATCAAAGACAGTAGTTTTCCCTGATACGAGACGCAGTTGCTTGCCGCTAATTTCGCGTCTCGGTGTCAATCGAGGAACCGAGCGAACGGGGGAAAGCGAAACGGGCAGCAGCGAGCGGATACGAAGACCAGGGGGCGGCTTCTTCTCTTGATTTGGCGGTCAGATCCCCAAAAGTTCGTGAGATCAAATAAGTTGTCAAGTTTATCATGTCCCACTCAACTTACATTTCATTTTAGCTAAATAGACCATGTAGAACTAGACACGTTATCACTCGCTGGCCAGACCTTTACAGAAGCACTAGCTTTATTGAAATCTTGTTATAGATTTTCCCCTGGATTTTATATATATATATTTGCAGTGATTTCTAATTCTGTGCAAAGCGGTAATATATATTGTGTAAAGTGATCAGTGGTCTAGCTCAGTCATTCTATTTAAAGGGATTCTGTGTTAATTTAAATCTATTTAATTAAACCATCTCAAGAGTTCCAGTTTTAAATATAATGATCTATCTATTATATTATTTCAAAAGATAATAGATGCTTAAATTAACTTTTAAAGTCGCGAAGGAATTTATAATTAATAAATTCAGTTAAGTCCTAGTTTTATAGATGTGGGTTTTTAACCACTAGAATTCACGCAGTGTTTATTAAATACATAATTAAATACTCGAGTGTATTATAGGCTTAACGGGAAATTCATCGCGCTTTAGAAGGTTATTTGTTTTCGGTATATTACATGTCTTTTTTTTTCTTTCATACAGAGTGATCGTAACCTGTGCGATCCCAGCATTAAGAAAGCAATAAAGAAATCAATCTAAGCAAAGCAAAGCATAAACAGTGTGTAGAGTTCCCCTGACGCAGAACTTGTTGAGACTGTGTAAATTTTTAATCTTTGAGGCGATTCTATGTTTGGAATTCCGCTATCTAACTTATAGCAAAGAAAGCACACCCAAAGACAAATTTAACGCACCATCAAACAACTTAAGTCGTAACGGGAAGAAGAACACTGGCCCGAGCTTTGTTAGTTTACTGACACAGAGAGATAATTCATAATTTCCTGAACAGTGATGTGACTAGTTTTCTCACTGGACTTAAACCATACCTCACGGATAAAGTGTACCAGCACGCGTAAGAATTTTATTATCAGCGGCATAGTCAAATAGACCACACCATCCTCACCCCGGTATCAGAGACCGTGCCCTCCCATAGAAACTGTTATTAAGAAAAGAGACACAACTACAGATTCATTTTCCAGCGATTACGGGATCCTTTTATGTGCTGACCGCCTACCCGATAATCTGGGGCTAGAACTTGAACAAACACTCATACATTTAGTTGAGGTGTAACTGCTGTTGTGTTATTCTATGGAGTGCAAGATTTTTTTTCACAATCGGTAAGTGAGAGCAAGATGAGTGAAGGCCTTTGCTAGCGCGTGTATGAATGACAGGAAATTAATTCTTTTGTGTGACCATTTTGTTAACTTGCTTACCTGGTAACATATATCTTTTCTGTATACCCTACATTGTTCCTTTAAGTGGGATAGTTGATAATTTGTTAACTCTGTTTAAAACCACCTCCTTTCCATTTGCTTAGTAAAGGGAAGAATAGCTGGGAAGAACAGTTTTTTTTTTTTCTATCACTTATACCTAACTTGGTAACACCTCTTGCAGAGTAATTAACTTTACTGTTAGGTTAACGTACCCGTGTTCCTGATATTATCTATCTCTGGACTGGGTTTGTCTTTGTCTAATGAGCGGGAAGGGCTTAGTCGATACCAATCTTCTTCACCCCCTCCCAAACTTGTTATTTGCATTTGTGTACTTATGATAATTTATGTAATATCTGATATTTTTAGTGATTGATGTTTAAAGTGAATAAAATCACCTAAACTCATTTAGTTCTGTGTGTTGGATATACCCAAAGCCCAACATTTCCCCTATTCGTTTAATATAGTTTGTATCAACGTCGTGTGTGTGTTTGAAAACACCGAATCGGTGTGCGCGCAGATGCGAGTCTGGAAAACTGGCAAATAATTGTTTGACCAGGAGAGTGAAAGAGAAGATTGAGAGACACGATTTGTCGTAAATAAGTCTGTCTTTACTCTCCTCCAGCACGCTGTGAAGTAACTATTAAATCTCTACATTTTCTATCACTGAGCTTTCCATCATCATTTTCCACTCTAAACCGGACCACTATTTCTACGACTCTTTTCTCTCAAAATAAATTTACGACAATATTTGGCTGGCTCGTCTGGGATAATTTTGAGATACATTTGATGCACACATATTTGTGGGCTGGTTCTGGGGTCTTGAGCTACATTTGAGGCAATCGCATAGCCGGGTTAAAGATATTCTGAGTCTGATTTAGTTTGGGTCTAACTAGGTAGAGTGTGAATGATTTGTCTTTGTGAATTAGGGAAATAAATAAATAATTACACCCCTAGACAAACGTTCTTTAAGTATTTGGGTTGTCCACACAGCATATTTACAGGTTGTTTTCTCTCCACAGCAGTAGAAAGTACAGACAAACAAATATATTGGCTATTTTATTATCCTCTGGCGGAGATAATTCAATTGCTTTCTTTATAAGAGTTGCTGGGATTGCGTGATTGTTTTACAGTCACAAAGGTTTTTGAAGTCAAAAAGAGTTGAGCTTAGCTAAAGACGGATTGTTCTGATTTTTAATAATTAAGTTAACAACGTCTCATCTCAATAATTGACTTTAGGGACGGAGTTTGTTGTCAGAGATTTAAAATTTAGGGGAAATTTTTTTTTCCTTTTAAATTGTTTTAATATAAATTTTTCTCTACTGTTAGTAAAAGTAGATTCTTTTCCAGTGTAACTTACCATTTAGTGGCATAGTCGCTTGCGTTTAGAGCCTTAATTGCCAGATAATAGCAGCGATAAGTTTGCACAGTACAGGTAGGAGGTAACACAGGTAAATTTATACTTGTGTTTTTTTTTCTTTTTTTCTCGTAGCGGTTCAGAGTTCCTCCCTTTCGCGTTGCTTCTTACTAGTTCTCTAGGCATACTTCATCTTATTCTTTAACAATGGCAGAGAGGATAAAGATGAGGTCCATCTTGAGGCTGGAAGCGAAAGAGGCAGGATTAGATGCAGAAGCTGCAAACGCGTTTATTAACCAGGAATTGGAAATATATGACGCGGAGCAACAGAGAGCCGAAGCTGAGAGGAAGGCGAAGCAACAGAGAGCCGAAGCTGAGAGGAAGGAAGAGAAAGAAATAACAGAGAGGAGAGAAGCCCAGGAGAGGGCAGATAAGAAAGAAGCGGAAGAACGTCTTTTGGAACAGAAGAAAATTGAAGCAGAGATGGAAACTCGCAGAGAGAGAGAGAGAGAGAGACAAGGAAAGACAGCATCAACTGGCGCTTAAGGCTCTAGAGAGTCGGGGCGCCTCTACTTCGACTAACGGAGAGCCGTCTTCGCCCCAGTCTCAATCAATGGACCTCTCCAGTACTCAATCTGCCCAATTAACTGCTATGTCGTTTTCTTTAGAATCTTTTCCTAGCCCTAACGAAAAAATTGACAGCTACCTAGAAAAATTCGAGAGACTCGCGAATCTTTATGGGTTAGAGAGTACCCGCTAGGCGCTCAAACTTTCAACGTCACTGAAAGGCAATGCTTATGACGTGTACACAAAGCTGGGACCGAATCAACATGATTACGACATGTTGAAAAAGGCCTTACTACAGCAGTTTGAGATGACTGCCCGAAAGTTTCTGCAGTTGTTCAGAAACAGCCGAAAAGAGAGCATGGAAACATTTCCCCAGTTCTCTTCACGTCTCACGGGTTATCTGACAAAGTGCATTGAATTATCTGACCTACCTCTTTCATATGAGGGACTCCTCGAACTTGTTCTTGTGGAGCAGATAAAATCCACTTTGTCGAATGAAACACGTAGATTTTTGGCGGAACAGGGGGCAGTCAGGCTTGAAGACATACTCAATAAAGCCGAACGCTATAGCAATGCAATGGCCGAACTTCCCAGCACTAAACGTAAACCCACCGATGAGCCATCTCGAAAACAGAATCTAGAGCAGGCATCCTATTCTTCCACTTCCTCTCAACATTATAACCAACGAGATAACAATACCCAGAAACCTCTCCAGGAAAAATCGAAATTCTACAAAACCCGATACCCCCCAACAACAATTCTGATCAACCCAACAAGCCTACGTGGCAGCGCGGCCACCAAGGTCAAGGAAAAGGGAAGACCCCTACACCAGTAACGTCTGATCAGGGCAAACAAACCGGTGCAAACCGCATTGGATGTTTGCATACAGCCTCGAAAGGTAGAGTCAATGTCAGTGATTCTCAACCTGAGGGGGACCGACCCTCAACTCGAGGAACTGTAATTTTGAACGGTACCTCCACTACTTGTCTTTTTGACACTGGATTAAGTTTTGATTGTATTGTCGCTAGGCACCTAGTCAAACCCGGTCAGGAGACAGAGGAAACCGTCAAACTTAGTGGAGTTTTCAGGAGTGATGCACCCAGGACGCTTCCTATTGCACTGGTAGAAATACACTCTGACTTTGTCAGAGGAGTTATTAAAGCGGCCATAATGGATGATCCGATCTACCCAGTTATCCTGGGATGTAGATATGTGTTCATTGGGAGACCTAAGGAGCCGATTGTGGCAGCGGTAACCACAAGAGGGCAAGCCAAGAAGGAGAGGGAGCCTGCGCCAAACTTGTTGCCGAATGAACTGAAGGAGGCGCAACAAAAGGACCCTACTCTGGCGCCCTGCTTTAAAAAACTGCCCATGGCTAAGGACCCCAGACACAACGGAGACATCTTTTCTAAGGATGGTGTATTGTATCGTAGAACGGGCAACCCGGACACGGGGAATAACCAGCTCCTAGTACCGACGCAGTACAGAAACCAGATCTTAGAAATGGGGCACTCTCTTCCCTTTAGCGGACACATGGGACAAAACGCCACTATTCAGCGAATAAAAAACCACTATTGGTGGCCAGGAATGAACTCTGACATTTTCAGGTACGTGAAATCCTGCGCCCAGTGCCAACGGGTAGCACCCAAGCACTTGACACCCCCAGTACCTATGGGGCAAATGCCAATAGTAGGGACTCCATTTGAACGGGTTGCTGTCGACATTATTGGTCCTCTGGAAAAGACCAAAAGAAGGAACAAGTTCATCCTGACCTTAGTTGACACTTGCACTATGTGGGCCGAAGCCGTACCGCTACCATGCACTAATTCCAAGCATGTCGCAGAAGCCCTTGTGCAAATTTTTACACGGTTGGGATTCCCTCAACAAGTTTTGACGGACAATGGATCCCAATTCCGTAGCCTGTTAATGGAGGAGATCTTTAAGATCTTGAGGGCCAAACATATCCACACAAGTCCCTACCATCCGGCCGGAAATGGGCTCGTGGAACGTTTTAACGGTACCCTCACCATGATGTTACGTAAGCTGGGTCAGGAGAAACCGGAAGACTGGGACCAATATATATCGGCTGCCTTATTCGCCTACCGAGAGGTACCCCAAGCGTCTACGGGTTTTGCGCCAGCTACACTTTTATTTGGCAGACCTATTAAGGGGCCACTAGAAGCCTTACTTCGGTCCCTGACAGACCAGAAGGCTGACGAGACAGTCGTCTCTGCAAGCAAGTATGTATCTGAGCTTAAGGAAAGGCTAAAGCTAGGATGGGATCTAGCTACTACCAACCTTAAGAAAGCCCGCGCTAAAATTACTAAAAGATACAACAAAGCTGCAAAAGAGAGAGAACTACAACCAGGGGAGAAAGTCCTATTGCTACTTCCAACCGGAAGCAATAAACTTCGCATCGGATGGCAAGGACCGTTTACCGTCCTTAAAAAGATCTCACGTACCAACTACAAGATCTCCATCAAAGGAAAGGAGAAGGTCTTCCACATAAATCTGCTAAAGAAATATTTGGAAAGACCGGTGCCATCCTCCGAGCATCTCCTGGCTGTCGCCATAGCAACGGAAGACGAGGAAGATGATGATGGTTGCATGGAGTATCCACTGCAACCCACAGAATCCTTTAAAGATGTCAAGTTCGGCGACAATCTCTCACCAGAACAACAAACAGAAACTAGGGCTCTACTAAAACAGTACAGTGCAGTTTTAACGGATGTACCTGGTCGAACAAATCTCATTGAATTTGATATGAAATTAACAAACGAGACCCCTGTTCAAACCAGAGTTTACCCCATCCCGTACGCTAAAGCTGATGCACTTCATGGAGAAATAGACAAGCTGCGTCAGGCAGGAATTATCAGTGAGTCTACATCTCCTTACAGCTCGAGCGTAGTGCTGTTGCAGAAGTCCAATAAGGAAGTTCGGCTGTGCATTGATTACAGGTTGCTAAACGCTGTAACGGAATTCCAGCCCGAACCTCTCCAAACTGTTTCTGAGTTGTTCACCAAGCTCAGCAAAGCAAAGATCTTCTCCAAGATTGACCTCAGCAAAGGTTATTATCAAATACCAGTCAAGGAGGAAATTAAATCTTTGTTAGCTTTCAGCACTAGTGAAGGACATTACACATTTAACGTGATGCCGTTCGGTTTGCATAATGCACCAGGAGTGTTCACCAGGATGATGAGGAAGCTTCTAGAACCTTTGCAAAGTCCCCATATCCATAATTTCATGGATGACATCTTAATTGCATCGGAAACCTATGAAGAACATATTGCTACGGTTGCTATGCTCCTCAGGAGACTACAGGAAACGGGTCTCACAGCCAGACCTAGCAAATGTCTCATCGGGTTTGAACAGTTAGACTTCCTGGGGCACACTATTTCTCACGGATGCAGTTGGCCTATTAAGAAGTACGTGGAGAAAATAGTGGCAGCAAAAAGACCCCGAACGAAGAAAGACGTACGTTCCTTCATATCGCTATGTGCATACTATCAGAAGTACATCCAGAACTTCAACGGACTGACGGCACCTCTGACTGACCTCACAAAGAAAGGTTGTCCTGATAAGGTCATATGGGATCAAAAGTGCGAACACGCGTATAGCACTTTGAAAGGACAGTTGTCTGCATACCCCATTTTGAGGTTGCCAGACCTCAAGAAACCTTTTGTACTGAGAGTCGACGCGTCAGGTCAGGGCATCGGGTCAACACTGCTTCAAGCCGATGACAGTGACCTGAACATGCTATTTCCAGTTGCCTATGGCAGTCGGAAATTAAATAAAGCGGAACGGAACTACAGCGTAGTTGAAAGGGAATGTCTTGCTCTGATTGACGGTATCAGACGCCATCATGAGTTTCTTTATGGTACATCGTTCACGGTGCAAACAGACCACGCTCCGTTAGCATTTCTTGGTGCCAATAAAGAATTTAACGCTAGGATCATGCGTTGGGCCCTCCTTCTAAGCGTCTATTCTTTCAAAGTGGAATATATTCCGGGAAGACAGAATGTCGGGGCTGATTTTCTGAGTAGTAACTGGTCTACAGAGGAAGAAGAGCAAACTGAAGATACCACTCATCCTAAAATCACCAATCAGGTCACCTCCATTGTCAAAAATGAAAACATGAAAAATGGTTTCATGTCTAAAAGTGGGGACGATTGTGACGTACGTCTAGTTTGACTAGTGAATTTTCCCTGATATGATGGATGATTTAAAGGGACCTTTGGCTTTTCATAACATTTGAACCCCTGAACATTTGTTGTAACTTTTCGTTTGCCAGAACTCATTCCACCGGGACTCATTTAGTAGGCGGCACGAGATCTAAGAGACAGACCGAGGGATCTTAGGGGAGACTATCGGCGCTATCAAAGACAGTAGTTTTCCCTGATACGAGACGCAGTTGCTTGCCGCTAATTTCGCGTCTCGGTGTCAATCGAGGAACCGAGCGAACGGGGGAAAGCGAAACGGGCAGCAGCGAGCGGATACGAAGACCAGGGGGCGGCTTCTTCTCTTGATTTGGCGGTCAGATCCCCAAAAGTTCGTGAGATCAAATAAGTTGTCAAGTTTATCATGTCCCACTCAACTTACATTTCATTTTAGCTAAATAGACCATGTAGAACTAGACACGTTATCACTCGCTGGCCAGACCTTTACAGAAGCACTAGCTTTATTGAAATCTTGTTATAGATTTTCCCCTGGATTTTATATATATTTGCAGTGATTTCTAATTCTGTGCAAAGCGGTAATATATATTGTGTAAAGTGATCAGTGGTCTAGCTCAGTCATTCTATTTAAAGGGATTCTGTGTTAATTTAAATCTATTTAATTAAACCATCTCAAGAGTTCCAGTTTTAAATATAATGATCTATCTATTATATTATTTCAAAAGATAATAGATGCTTAAATTAACTTTTAAAGTCGCGAAGGAATTTATAATTAATAAATTCAGTTAAGTCCTAGTTTTATAGATGTGGGTTTTTAACCACTAGAATTCGCGCAGTGTTTATTAAATACATAATTAAATACTCGAGTGTATTATAGGCTTAACGGGAAATTCATCGCGCTTTAGAAGGTTATTTGTTTTCGGTATATTACATGTCTTTTTTTTCTTTCATACAGAGTGATCGTAACCTGTGCGATCCCAGCATTAAGAAAGCAATAAAGAAATCAATCTAAGCAAAGCAAAGCATAAACAGTGTGTAGAGTTCCCCTGACGCAGAACTTGTTGAGACTGTAAATTTTTAATCTTTGAGGCGATTCTATGTTTGGAATTCCGCTATCTAACTTATAGCAAAGAAAGCACACCCAAAGACAAATTTAACGCACCATCAAACAACTTAAGTCGTAACGGGAAGAAGAACAGTGGCCCGAGCTTTGTTAGTTTACTGACACAGAGAGATAATTCATAATTTCCTGAACAGTGATGTGACTAGTTTTCTCACTGGACTTAAACCATACCTCACGTATAAAGTGTACCAGCACGCGTAAGAATTTTATTATCAGCGGCATAGTCAAATAGACCACACCATCCTCACCCCGGTATCAGAGACCGTGCCCTCCCATAGAAACTGTTATTAAGAAAAGAGACACAACTACAGATTCATTTTCCAGCGATTACGGGATCCTTTTATGTGCTGACCGCCTACCCGATAATCTGGGGCTAGAACTTGAACAAACACTCATACATTTAGTTGAGGTGTAACTGCTGTTGTGTTATTCTATGGAGTGCAAGATTTTTTCACAATCGGTAAGTGAGAGCAAGATGAGTGAAGGCCTTTGCTAGCGCGTGTATGAATGACAGGAAATTAATTCTTTTGTGTGACCATTTTGTTAACTTGCTTACCTGGTAACATATATCTTTTCTGTATACCCTACATTGTTCCTTTAAGTGGGATAGTTGATAATTTGTTAACTCTGTTTAAAACCACCTCCTTTCCATTTGCTTAGTAAAGGGAAGAACAGCTGGGAAGAACAGGTTTTTTTTTCTATCACTTATACCTAACTTGGTAACACCTCTTGCAGAGTAATTAACTTTACTGTTAGGTTAACGTACCCGTGTTCCTGATATTATCTATCTCTGGACTGGGTTTGTCTTTGTCTAATGAGCGGGAAGGGCTTAGTCGATACCAATCTTCTTCACCCCCTCCCAAACTTGTTATTTGCATTTGTGTACTTATGATAATTTATGTAATATCTGATATTTTTAGTGATTGATGTTTAAAGTGAATAAAATCACCTAAACTCATTTAGTTCTGTGTGTTGGATATACCCAAAGCCCAACATTTCCCCTATTCGTTTAATATAGTTTGTATCAACGTCGTGTGTGTGTTTGAAAACACCGAATCGGTGTGCGCGCAGATGCGAGTCTGGAAAACTGGCAAATAATTGTTTGACCAGGAGAGTGAAAGAGAAGATTGAGAGACACGATTTGTCGTAAATAAGTCTGTCTTTACTCTCCTCCAGCACGCTGTGAAGTAACTATTAAATCTCTACATTTTCTATCACTGAGCTTTCCATCATCATTTTCCACTCTAAACCGGACCACTATTTCTACGACTCTTTTCTCTCAAAATAAATTTACGACAATAACCGAAAAGTCACAGAGCTGATGTGCGCTCTAGGGACATTCGACCGGCGCCCTCGCCTCGCTGCAAGACCATAACAGATACAGCCATAGAGGAGTGAAGTGTTAGAGACTTTATTATACTTCAGCATGGAGAGGTGGGTGACCAGTTCCCTTCCTTGCTGCCTTTTCTGTCCCTAACTCAAGAGCAAAGTCAGGTACCCATTTACAGCTTGGTAGGCAATGTGCGAGACTGTAGCAAAAATCTGTGAAATAATCGCTAAATTCAGTAAGATTTTAATCCTATAATAATAAATAAACCCGCCCGTAGGTGTCTGCTTAAAGTCGTCTCTACGCCAGTATAGCGCTGCCTTTTGTGCAGAGGAAATGCTTATAAAACGATCCCGCCGTAAAATCTAACACGCTTTCCTAGTTTCGGTTTTGAGACTTACAATTAACGATCTGCCAGAACTGTGACACCAACCTACCGTCTCAATTAACGTACGATTTTAACTTTAACACCTAAATTAGTAGTAACTCGGACATTTTCCAGTAGTAAGAACGAAACAACTGTAATAATTAACGCAAATACTACCAACGCTACCTCTACACCTCACGGTAGAAGGGGAACGACTAAGTAAGTAAGTACTCCCAATGCTTGGCAAAAACCCCTCTTCGCTCTGCACGCGGGACTAATACTATAACCTCTCTGCTGGACAAATCAGAATATATAAACACACAGACAGTTTTCAATTCTCGCCGAGTAGTGTATTTCTGACGTAACCCAGACAAGTTAGTTATTTGAATGGAAAAAAAATGAGAGAGGGAGGGGAAAAGATGGCCGACTTATGGAAAAGTTGTAATTGACGATTAACAGTGACAAAACTGAAAATCTAAACGACAAATAATATAGCCATAAAAATCATATATATAGATAGCTTAGTGTCCCCTGAGCAATAATATGTTTTAAAATATATGGTAGTCTAATTATTAGCCAAGTTATTGAAATAATACTATATGTCTACGAACTGTTGTTTTTGCTCATTTATCCATAACGTTAGTGGGGACGCAAGTTTAAAAAAGAGGCATTAGATTGATTCAAATCCGATTGGATGGTAGAAGAGTATAGGAAGGAGGGTATTGGTTAGGCAAAAGCTAAATATATTTTGAAGACTCACTCCTAGAAGTTTGGAGTTTTGTTTTTTTAAATTTGAATTGAAAAGCTAGAACCTCGCTGATTGGGCCGGTCTGTTAATATTGGCAAAAGCTTTCAAAGCTTGTCGCCAGTTGATACAGAAAGTTTTGTAAGCAAGCTGCGTTGAGAACAGCAGTGCCTAGAGTGAAATAATTATTCTTGGCAGTCTGGACTGGGGCAAAGCTAAACTTACCTTAATGCTAATGCCAGTCAACGCATGTTTGAGATATTTCTTTGAATTGTGGGTTTTTTGTTCTGGTACTAAGTTAGTGCCAGAACCCTGGCGAATTTACTTGAGAGAGAGAGAAAGTGAAACTTTACTGGACCAAGCGGTCTACCATACTATACTATACCAGGGACTGTGGCAGTCTGGTCATTCGAGTGAACGAAAGGAATTGTCAGCATCATACTACTATCTACATCAAGATAAGTGCCTATGTGTCGGCACTCAAAAGTTTATCCACTGACTTTTATTAAAGAGAACATAAAATAATTGATTATCCAATAAATTATCCACAAGAGATTAAAATAAAGAAAGGGGATGATGAAAACACCCCACCCCCACCATTAGTTACCAGTGTTACTTAGTTTAGAGAAATACCTAAATATAATTAGAGTAATAGTCCTTTGTATGGACAGAAGATCCATTGTGTGACTAATCTTTATGTAAATAAAACCATAAAATTCATTTTGTTGTTGGTCCTGACTCAGAAAATTCTGAATCAGGGCATAATAAATTGTAATATAGACTGTTACATAATTTTCAGCCACAGACTTCTATAAGATGTATAATAGAGTGTCAGTTTGTTTGTGGTTGTGGTATTGACTCAGTTATATATATATATATATATATATATATATATATATATATATATATATATATATATATATATATATATATATATATATATATATATATATATATATATGTGTGTGTGTGTGTGTGTGTGTGTGTGTGTTAGACTTTAAATGTGTTTGTAGTAATTTTACTTACACTACATTACACACTTTCATAACCCTAGACATTATACGTAGCTATCATACATACTAGTCAAGAATAGGTCTGATTGAGGTCATAAGGTGGTAGCAGCAAGGTACTCTGATAACTCAACCCAAAATTTGTTATAATCAGGGACCTTCACAGCTGACCTCATTCAGTACACTAGAAATATTGAATTGATAACATCTGTAACACCAAATCCACCACAGAGACCGTGTCGGTCTCGGTGTACGTAATATGAGCCCTGTCTTTTGTTCAGCCTTTGCGAGGATAAGCCTCCGATTGGCAGGGTCGTTAGAATGCTTGCCTGTCGCGGCAAAGTTACTGGGATCCAAATTCGAAACCTGATAGCGTCCCACCCCAGTCTACCCAGATGTAAAGGGGTACGCGACTCTGCTCTTCCGTTATGGATGGTAAGGGCAGCAAAGAAGGGAACTTTTCATCCAATCTCTTTAAGCTGGCCCTAATATAGTGAAGTCTCTAACACTTTCCTCCCTTACGGCAGTATCTGCAATTGGACTACCTTTTAAGTAAGGATAGAAAATGACATGCGAGTGTTTGTGGTCTTGTCATAAATCGCGGTAAATATAAACCGAGATGATTTTGGACTTGGAAAGATATTATTGGCTAGCCGAAAGAACGCGATCAAGAGAACTAAAAGGATAGACAGAAACCAGATATATTTGCCTTGGCTAGGCCGCACTGGAGGCATGTGGTAAATGGTTTACACGGAATTTTGTCTGGGCTTGATCATGTTTGAGAGATGTGGTAAATGGTTTACACGGAATTTTGTCTCGGCTTGATCATGTTTGTGCGATGTGGTAAATGGTTTACACGGAATTTTGTCTGGGCTTGATCATGTTTGAGAGATGTGGTAAATGGTTTACACGGAATTTTGTCTGGGCTTGATCATGTTTGAGAGATGTGGTAAATGGTTTACACGGAATTTTGTCTGGGCTTGATCATGTTTGAGAGATGTGGTAAATGGTTTACACGGAATTTTGTCTGGGCTTGATCATGTTTGAGAGATGTGGTAAATGGTTTACACGGAATTTTTGTCTGGGCTTGATCATGTTCGAGAGATGTGGTAAATGGTTTGGTTTACACGGAATTTTGTCTGGGCTTGATCATGTTTGAGAGATGTGGTAAATGGTTTACACGGAATTTTGTTTAAAAAAAATAAAGGAGAAAAACACTGAGAAATGGTTAGATGGTATCAATAGGTATCACGTGTCATCATTATTTTGCTAAGCTTCAATTACCGCGCCAAACAGAACGGCCGACTACCTTCGTTACCTCACACATCCGCGTCCGACAAGATAGTCAATGATAATGTCGCCATTTCCTGTCTCCTTACATATGAATGAAAGAAGTTATTCAGACGGGCCGCCGGTTTGTGAATGAAAGAGATGAAGGTTTCGGATGAGCGAGATGGTATTTAGAGCAGACATAGAAATCATATAACAGCTAGCATATGACGTGTAATAATACGCTTTAGCGGCGTTAATATGCGCATAATTATGGCGTGGTCTGTGACAAGTAAGCTATCTGAATTCCAGAACTGATTAAGGTTTAAGAATGTTAAAAAGATGACCATACCGTCAGCGCCATTATTATCAGAAGTGACAACATTAAATTATCTAATGTCCTCTGGCTTCTGCGCTACAACACTGAACAGAAATTGAAATAACGCAATAAAACCATCGTTGTAAAGCCCTTTTCTTGTTAATGGCTTCGAATGACAGAAAACGAAATCTCCGGATACTCGCTCCAGTTGCAGGAAAATATAAGCGCTAAACACACAAGCAAAACGGTTTTTGTTCAGATCTGCCAGGTATTGCTATAACAGGAAGAATAAGGCCAATCCTGGCGTCAAAACTGATATCACAAGTTATTATTCATTGACACTTAATGCTTTCATTTACTAATGTCGCAGAGTGACACGATCTGAAGATAGAACGGAGCGTGTATAGACGTCAGTATTTGTCAATGATTGCTGTCGCCTCAACTTTCGTCACCATCAGCATTGCTGCGGAACAGCACCAGTTATGTGACAAAGTTAGACTTTAAAGTTGACCAAAAACCTCCATTAAAAAGAGGCAGTTACTGAGTCGGACTCTCAGCCCATGCTTCAGGTGGTCCAAAATGGATGGCTGCGATATGAGAAGAAACCATACATTAAGGCCTCAAACCTTCAGGGACTGGTGTGGATTTGAATCTACTGTTCTGGTCAAGCAGGGGTACGCGTCAATGATGGAGATGGAAGACTATCTTCGAGGGCATCAACGGTGGGGTTGTTGAATATTGATAAAGAAGAAAATACTAAGGACACTTAACGATCGTCTGTTAGAGAGAAACACTACAAGCGATGAATCAACAAGGCTATGAATGCTGGAATTTGGTATCAAACGTAAGACTTCCAGGAATGGACGTAATTGAGAGCATCCTGTGTGTATACAACCAGCTCGCTAAAGCGTATAGGCTACACCCTTCGACATATACTGAAGACGACTGAGCACATATAGGTTTGCCCGGAGTGTGATGATGTCGATTCTGAACAACAGCAGCAACAATAATCGAACTAACAAGACAGAACAGCAACAGTGAGACTTTGAGGTAAATGTTTTTTAATCGATCAAACAGAACAAATACAGTATTTAATACCCGTGGCAGAGATTCATCAATGTTAGAGATAATAAACGAACATACCAACTGTAATATTCAAACACAACAAACACAAGAGTGTGGAGGCGTACTCTACCAGAGTGGGGGCACGTTGCGGCTATGAATGAACCATCTGCGCACCAGATAGCGTGAATGAATGTCAGCGCGTGCTTGAGAAAGCGTTATGTCTTATCTAGGAAGAAAGAAAAGTACGCATGGACAATTTCCTGTGCCTTCTCTATAGAATGTATTTTATAGTAGATATGAATGAAGTTCATTTTCTTTCATAATCCGCTTGACTCAAATATCGCTGGTTCAAAGGTCGATTTTTAATGTTTTTTGTGTTCAAGTTTCATTCCTGCATGAAATATGCAAATATTAAAAAATGTATTCTACCGTCCCCCTTCCATATTATACGGATGTTGAATACACGCAACGATAATGTGCGCGCGCCGTTTAAGCTGTCTGAATACGTAGCTTATATTTATTGCTAGGCGGGTTATCTAAGTTTGCTGGTGCAGAGAAGCCATGATGTACCGGCTCATACATAATTACGTCCTGTCTCGGACGGGTTATCTAACTTTGCTGTGGCACAGTAGCTGCGAGGTACCAGCTCATACATAATTACGCCCGGTCGTAGACAAGTTATCTAATTTTGCTACGGCACAGTAGCCGCAAGGTACCAGCTCATACACAATTACGTCCGGTCGTAGACGGGATTTCTAATTTTGCTGTGGCACAGTAGCCGCGTGGTACCAGCTCATACATAATTACGTCCGGTCACAGACGGGTTATCTAATTTTGCTGTGGCACAGTAGCTGTAAGGTACCAGCTTACGTCCCGTGGCAGAGACCGGTCATCAGCACTGATGTCATCTTCTGTAGCAATTTGTTTGACGTGATGAGGTTGCCAGCCGTATTGACGACCTCATATTGTTCTGTATATGACTGTATATTTATGTAAGAAAATGTGTTTGTGAAGGTCTCACACTTGTTTCAAGTTTCTTCCTCTTATCTTTCTTATCTCACCACACATTCCCTCAAATCTCACATTCCTTTACCAACTCACACATTTCAAAACCAAGACCTATATTCCCTCACCAACTTCTACTTCCCCTTCCCCATATTCGGCCTGCTCTCCACGTGAGAAAAATCATTCTCCCCCCATCTACCACCATAAACCATAACGAGCCCAGAGTTGACAAAATGGACAGGCAGTTTCACTGAAAAAAAAAAAAAAATTTTTTTTTGTCACCAGACCTAACATTTTAACTGAGGGTACTTTTAATAAAGCGCTATTTCTTAGCTGAGAACAATAATGGATTTCTACCTGTAAAACAGGAATGGTGTGAAGTCACACCAGAAATACTGAGAAAAATGCAAAGTCTATAATCAGTATAACTGACTGGATGTAGCAGTATCTTGTTGTCTTTAAGTCGCAGTTTGTAGCAATGTCTAAGACTTTGTTGTCTCTCAGTAGTAGTTTGTAGCAACGTCTTTAATTGTGCTGTCTTTCAGTGACAGTTTGTAGCAATGTCTATAACTTTGTTGTCTTTCAGTGACAGTTTATAGCAATGTCTATAACTTTGTTGTCTTTCAGTAACAGTTTGTAGCAATGTCTTAAATTGTGTTGTCTTTCAGTGATAATATGATCGTTTGACCTCTTCAACTGTGTTGGCCTTTGTTCTAGACATTGTAAAGAAAATAAACAGGTATCTAATAGTGCTGTGCACAGCATTAAATATACCACTCCTATTAGGTAGTGTAACTTTATCCCGGGCATGCTTTCACAGAGATAATTTATTTAGCAGTGTCTCTCAGACATTGATAGCCGATCTGCTAGAGGTCAGAAAGTGCGTTCTCCACTAACAGCTTATCCGATAACATGAAAGGGCCAGAATAAACCATAATGTTCATTAAGATGCGTGTACCTCATCATGAGAATTGAAGGAAAGTGCTGTCTATCTCATATTCAAAGAAATCTTCAGAGGGAAGAGTCGAACTGAGAGAGGGCTCAAGAGGCGAAGGTAGCCTACTGTAATTTTATCGAATACTTGTCAGGATTGAAGTGGTGTCCCCCTGTATGCGACTATCTGACATTGGAATCTGGAGTCATGAAAATTTTGGATCTACTTTATGACTTAGAATTCACACTTAAGTGCCGAGAAGAAAATTTGACGATCCATAAAAATGTTCAAGAAAATTAGCAACTTCCGACGCTGGTTCAGTATTCCGGGGGCGAGGGAGGGGAGGGGGGGGGGGGTGTGTGTCAATGGTTTCTAGTGCGACTGGTTTGGTTTGGTTTTAAGGACCATCTTCATTGCACACGGACAAAACTCCATCAGTGCTCCGATCTCCTCCTTTAGATCACACAAGGAGAATCTCAGCACGGTGCACAAACTCCTTAGCACCGGTGAGGATCCCAATGTGTGTATACAGGAATCACACATTCTATATATATTTTTTGTGGTGGTTAGGTTTACCTAATTTTGTTAATTTTGTCAGGGCAGCGGCTGTATGGCCTACTCTTTACGATTTCCAACTGCCGAGGGATTTTTTACGTGCGCAACATGCACACATGACCTCCTGTTTTGTCACCCTTCCGAGAAGGCTAGGTATCCAATCGCATTACCCAGGAGATTGGGGGGGGGGGGGGGGGGATGACATTATTAGGACCCACTGGTTCTGAACAAATTTCCATCAAATATATTCCCCGTACTGGGAACTGAACCCGGTACCTTTAGAATTAGAGGCGGACGCCATACCTCTTATCCATTCCGACCCCAAGTGAGACTGAAAACAGTTTGTTGAAGGCCTATGCTCAACAGCAGTGGCGGTTTTAGGTATAGGCAACCTAGGGTCTCCCGGTTTTTGGGTCCTCGCGCACAAATATATTCTTGTCTGTGCAATATGAATTTATTGAAAAGATGCCTCGGAAGTTCACGCTTGCCAAGGGGCTTACACAGCCTAAACCGCCACTGCTCTAGAGTAACAGGTAATGAGAGAATGACTATCAAATACTGCCATCAGATAATGAATCATCGTCACTGTGAACGATATCGTCATCTTTCGTCTGACCTACATCATGATGTCCGAATACGTCTCATAAAATTACATTTGTTTCTTCTTATGTCAGAGGAAGCTGCAGTCAAAGGCAATATGAGGGACCTGTACAACAACACATAGAAGCTAACAGGGAAAAATAAGCAAGCAAATGGCCTCATAAAAGATAAGAATGGAAAGCTGCTTAGTAATAAACAAGAACAAATGAAGAAATGGACAGAACATTTTGAGGAACTTCTCAATAGACCAGCTCCAACTAATCCCCCAGACATCAAGCCAGCAGAAGAGGAGCTACTAATTAGCTGTGAACGACCAAATAGAGAAGAAATAAAGAAAGCCATAAAGCTTCTGAAAGATGGAAAAGCAGCTGGTCCAGATTACATTCCAGCAGAGGCCATCAAAACAGATATTGATTCCTCTACAGAGATATTATACAAACTACTTGGCAAGGTCTGGAAGAGAGGAAATACCAGCAGAATGGAGGGAAGGTTATCTAGTCAAGTTGCCTAAGAAGGGAAATTTACAAGAGTGCACAAATTATAGAGGATTAATGTTACTATCATTGCCAGGAAAAGTATTAAATAGAATCATCCTTAAGAGATTAAAAGAGTCCATAGACAAACAACTGAGAGATGAACAAGCAGGTTTTCGACAAAACATCCTGTACAGACCAGATAGCCACATTGAGAATAATAGTTGAACAAAGTCTGGAATGGAATTCACCGCTACACATCGGATACGTGGATTATGAAAAGGTATTTGACAGTGTTGACAGAGAATCACTTGGGAAATTGATGAGGCATTATGGAGTTCCCATGAAGATCATTAACTTAATAAAGAAGATCTTTGAAGACATGACATGCAGAGTTCTTCATGAAGGACAACTTACAGAACCGTTTAGGATTAGAACGGGAGTGAAACAGGGAGTCTCTTGTCTCCATTTCTTTTCTTACTAGCAATAGATTGGGTTATGAAAACATCGACATCACACAACAGAAATGGAATCCAGTGGAATCTGACTAAACAGCTTGATTTTGCCAATGACTTGGCTCTTCTGTCACGTAACCATAATCAGATGCAAGAGAAAATGAAAATTCTCGATGAGAGGTCACAACAAGTGGGCCTGAAAATACACAGGGAAAAGACAGATTATGAGAATAAATGCAAGAAATAATAACAAGATTGAACTTGAAGAAACATCACTAAAGGATGTAGAATCTTACACATATCTTGGTAGTAATATAGACAAAGTTGGAGGTACAGACAGCGATATCAAAATAAGAATACTAAAAGCAAGAGGAGCTTTCATTGCACTGGGAAACATATGGAGAACAAGAGAAATCAAGTCCAACACAAAAATAAGAATCTTCAACTCAAATGTCAAGTCAGTCCTATTGTATGGCTCTGAGAAATGGAGAACAACAAAAACAACAACCAAATAGCTAAACTTTTATAAACGGGTGCTTGCGTAGAATAGAAGGACTGAAATGGTATGACAAAATCACAAATATGGAATTGATGACAAGAACCAGACAAGTGCCAGTGGAACAAGAGCTGAGAAGAAGACGCTGGCGATGGGTAGGACACACATTGAGTAGACCTGATGATAGCATTACAAGGCAGTCCTTGTTCTGGAATCCACAGGGAAAGAGAGGCAGAAGTGACCAAAAAATACATAGAGAAGAGAATTGGATACAGAGGTGAAAATGAGGAAAACATGGAAAGAACTTGAGCGGATGGCACAGGACAGGAAGACTTGGCTTGTGTTTGTTGAAGGCCTATGCTCCTCGGGGAGCTAAAGGGTATTGATTGATGTCAGGATGACTCTTTAGTTAGTTACCTCAAGGATGTTCAGTACTATTTTTTTTCTTTCTGTACAAAAATTTCAGTCCCTGTGACTATTAAACAGAAAAGACCTATTAAATATGGGTGAGTTACAGTAAAATTAGCGACATAAAGTCAAGCTAAGATATTCAGATACCTCCGAACAGAGAACAAAAGCACGAGCTAAGACTGTCGCGTACAGTCCGTTAAACAAGCCTCTACCGATGGGAGTGTGGAAGAGGGTCTAGCAGTGTTACGCTGAACTAATACTGTTGTACGTATGTTTTATCTTTGACGGTGAATAAGCAAACAGATATGTGAACAGCAACCGCAAAGACAGGTGGCGAGCATAGGTGAGAAATGTGGATGAGACAGCTACGCAAACCAATGTCAACTAATAAATAAAATTGTGAAACTTGAGAAGAAAACAAATGTTAGACGATAACTTGTAAGGACATTTTACGAGCGGGGGGAAAAAACATTGAAGAAACTTAAAAACTTATTGCTTAGAGAGCATTGTCTAGAAAAAGTGCTTTTATCGGGAAATAATGAAGCCAAAAGAAGCAGAAAAGGTGAAGAAAAATCTGGAATGATATGACAAGATGGCTTGCAAAAGATTGAAATGGTAGAAGCACTGGAAATTAAATACTTCACAAATATCAGTAAGCCTGACTAAAGAGAATGTGAAAGTAGCTTAACTAAACTATATTTCATTTAACGTGACTGTAGAGAACGTGACACAAGTAGCATAGCTACACCACATTTCAGTATGCCTGATTAAAGAGAATGTGAAAGTAGCATTACTAAACTATATTTCATTTAACGTGATAAAATTCAATATTTCACGTGACTTAGAGAACGTTGACGCAAATAGCTGAACAACACCACATTTCAGTATGCCTGACTAAAGAGAATATCAAAGCATCATTAATAAACTATATTTCACTTAACATGACAAATTCAACATTTAACGTGACAGTAGAGATCGTGACACAAGTAGCACAATTACACCACATTTCGGTACGCCTGGCGAAATAGAATGACAAAGTAGCATTACTAACTATATTTTATTTAACGTCACAGTAGAGAACGTGACACAAGTAGCACAACTTCACCATGTTTCCAGCAATCGTGACAAAACATAACGCCAACAGACAACGCGCGGAAATGTAGACACCGAAATACGAAAACGAATCAACAAATACAAAGTTACCTTGATCGTGAATTAAACAACAAGAGATTGATTTCAAGGGATAAGAATGAAAGAGAGATGAGACAGAAAGTGGTTGGTGGGTATGTACATTTGTGTGTATGTAGCGCCTGAAGACAGCACATGCCGATCACGTCAGAGCTAAATTCTGATATAATGTGAACATTTTTTAAAACCGCGCTGTTCGTGTTTTTTCTCAAACAGCCATCTCAGCATTAAGAAACAACTTTAGATAAGACAACTTCACGCTCAGTGATGTCTTGTTACAAGTACAAAATATTATATTTAATCTAGCCCTCTCCAACACTCGGTAGCTTCAAGACTTCTAACGTGAGGGGCCACGCTGTTATGATAGCCCCGTTTGACACACAGTCAACCGAGCGGTAGTCGATTGAAGGATTTTATAATAGAAGAAAGAGAGAGACCATCTAGCTGGTGCCCTAAGTTGTTAGAATCCGTAAAGAAAATACGAATGAAGGCGAAAAGTTGAACAGCAGTTAGTTGTAGTGTATTCTCGTGTTAACAGCAAGTAGCAGACGATGTGTTCAAAGGCAAAATATATTTGTTGTAGCATATTTCATTTAGTAAGTTTATTTTTTTTCTTTCATGAAAACGTGTTTTTGTATGTTTGTGACTAAACTACAAAATGAGTCACCATAGGCAGGGTACAGTCCTATAGAAGATATTGCTGTAGGGCATTGAAATGTTAGAGACTTCACAATACAAGGTTCAGCTTCTTTTTTTTTAAAAACGAGATGGGGGGGGGGGGGGGGGGGGGGGGGGGGGGGGGGCGGGGGTAAAGACCAGTTTCCTTATGGGCACGGAAGTTTGTGAACAGTGCAAGTTATATTTGAACTGATAGTGCTACAGGGCGGCTGAATGTAAAACAGAAAATGTCGTCTGCTGTTATGGGCGGTTAATGAGATGGGGTGTCACAGCTGGTAAATGCTATTGTAAAAAAATGTATTGCGTTGAAGACGGCCTATTGTGGTAGGGTGACGTTATTTTGTTGATGTAGAAATGGCTGGGCTATGTAAGATGTTGAGGCAAAGCGGAAGAGAAAGCTGCGAGCAATGACTTAGTGACTGAATGAATTTATGCGACTGATCGGTCGAGTGAAATGAAAGAATACCGAGACAAGTGAGTGAGTGGGAGAGTGAATGAAGAAGTCTCAGTCAGTCAGTCATGAAATGAAGTCAATTGCGAAGTACACCGTGGGTCACCTATTTCATTCATCATTTTCTTTTGTGCTCCCTACGGAGAATGCAAGCACAACTGGTCCACTTACAGGAAGCCTGCATTAAGTATTCACATGCTCTGGTAGCAGTATTTTTTGTAACAATTGATTTAACATGATGAGATTGTTAGCTGTATGCACATCCTCATGTTGGTCGCCTAGTACGACATGCCTGATGCTTCAGTAGGCCTATTATCTTTTTGTTTCTTCATAAACCGACTTGAACAACGCGGTTGATATTTAATCAGGTAATATTACTAGCATTGCAGTTCTGTCAGAAAAAGTATATACAGTATACCTGATATAGTCATAATCAGGAGAGACAGTTAAAAACTGAGGTAAAGCAAAGATTGTATTTTTTTAAAGTCACGATGTTCACCATTCCCGTGTATGTTGCCTAGCTAGCAGCGGTAAAGCAAAGATGGTATAAAAAAGACGTCACCCTTTTCACCATTCACGCCTATGTAGCAGCGGTAAAGCAAAGATTGTAAATAAACTTCTGCCTACTTACCATTCACGTGCATGCCCTGGCTACAGATCTCACTGATCCAGTTAGAGATGTCTAGAAGGGCCTCTCTGTCTAAGTGATCGTAGTCGTACTGGCCGTTAGCACAAATGTCTGCCTCAGAGCTGCCAGTAGAAGTCGTACTGCTCAAACTTGGCGCCGGAGAATGGACAGAGTTAGAGCTTTGCCCAATCAAAAAGCTATTGTTACTGCCTTTCTGACCAAGTCCAAAAACAAAACACGATTCCGCGTTTTTGAAATGCTCGTTGTGCACAGACTTGTAATAATTTTGAAGAGCGTCAAAGTCAGTTTGATTTGTTCCGATAACGTTCATGTTGACGTCGTTCATATAAGGTTGTAGCATCGATGGTGATGTGGGAATGTCCATGTTTATATTTTCGTTGCTGCTGTTGTTGTTGCTGTTGAGAGTGATGGCGTTGGGATCATTATGTACATTTGCCATGTTTGGATCAGGTGAGACGTCCATGTAATTGTCACATTGTTCATCCACTAGGGAAACAGGCGAGAGTTCTGTGAAAGTCATAGCTGAATTTGAAGCATTAATGGCAGAGTTTATATTAGAAAGTCCCAGAACCGTTGTGCATGTCAGAGGGTCCAGGCGTAGAGCTGAAGGATTGAAAGTTAGCAGTTGTTGTAACTGCTCTTGCTGCACCTGGTGTGACTGAGTTTGTTGCTGCTGCTGTTCTTGTTTTTGTTGTTGAATCTGTTTTTCCTGCTGCTGTACGTGCTGATGTTTCAACTGGTTTGTGATGATTTCAATCTGGGAAAGTTGTCCGCGACTAAGTTGCTGCTGGAGAACGGATACATGTTCTTTTTTAAGAATAAGTGGTTGCTGCTTCTGCCTTTGAAGTTGGGCTATTGGTGCATGTTGCAGCTGTTGTGGTTGCTGCATCTGCTGTGAAGGCGAATGAATAAAATTTGGAGGAAACACTGACGAAACAGGAGATTCCGGAATGACATCAGATTCTATAGTCATGTTTTGTTCATGCTGTTGAAGCTGCTGGGTTTCGAACTGCTGGAACTTTGGCTCTGGGCTGCCTAAACTGGCATCGTTGTCGGTGTCACTGATAGAACATATGCTGTTGTCCACAGGGCTGTTGGGCTCATGCTCGTCAATGACAGTTGGAGAACCAAGAGCTGGTAGTTCTCCATGAAGAATCATATACAAGTCCTTGATGTACTGAGCCGCTGATCTCAAAGTCTGAACTTTGGACATCTTCTTGTTTTTCTTGCCGTTAGGGACGTGCTCCCGAAGAGTCTCAAAGCCCAGGTTGACTTGCTTTACCCTGTTCCTTTCTCTGGCATTTCGTCTGGACACAGATGCCGGTTTAGCGTCTGGAAGACCAAGTTTACTGAGATCAGTGCGTCGCTTGACTCTGAGGGCACCAGCCGGCAGCTCTGGAGGCTTACCGATTTTCTTATCTTGTCTCAGGGCTTGCATCTGTTCCGCTACTGTTGTTGTCTTCACAAAGATGTATGGTGTGATAGTGATGACGTTGCTAGCAGGATCATGGAATGCGCTGACTGGAATACTGATTGTTGAAACAGATGTAGTTGACGAGTTTATAGATGGTGAAGATGAAGATGACGATGATGGCTTTGCAGAGGCTGGCAGCATTGGTGATAATTTGGCGGTAGCCATGGCTATTGCTGCAGGCATTTGTGGGGACTGTTGCGCTGAAGTCGACGACAACCTGTTAAATGAGGACATTTAATTAATGAATCAACAAGTGCTAGACTAGTGCGTTATTGATTTAGCATTATTAACCAAATGTGGATTCCAAATTTATGAACACAATTTATGGGTTTGACAAATAAAAAGTAGTCGATATATGTAAGAAAATGAAAACGTTGTTTGTTTTAGAAAGTTTTAGTGTATGACAAATGATAATAATCTACCACTCTTTTCCACAAACCCGAATAACGTTCTTCTTCCTGCTTTTACTCCCACAAGTTCACTCTCTTCTTCCGGAGCATCAAGTGCGACTGGCACGAGCCCAGTCTGACGTTCCGTGTGTACGCGTGCGCATGTGCGGCCGCGCTGGGGTGTCGGGGTCGCGTGCCCGCGCCCGATCCGCTCGCCAACCGGAGGCACTGGCACCACGGCCTGCTATTTTCATCCAATAGCCAGGTCGTGATAACTGCTGGAGTTTACCTGTCAAACTTGTAGCCCAGCCTACAGGGGAATCCAAGCGAGGACGAGATCCCGCCCACCCTACGTCACGGGTGGAAGGGAAACCCCATCCACCACTATCACGGTGTACACCCCTTCCCTAGCTTCCCCAGCTTCCCTATATCGAAGTTGTAGACGTCGTGCGCTCAACGCGTGGCTAGTTTACCTCGTTATCCATCCATTACGTCCCTTTGAGGTATTGAGGATCTTCACGAACACGTCTGCAGTAGGTAACCTGGGGGTACAGGAGAATTTGGTGGTAGAGATAGACAAAGGGACGGGGAAGACGAGGGTGGGGACGAGTGGTGAGTCACTGAAAACTTCACGTCCTTTCTGATCACGAGCAGTCCTAGTTTTTATTTTCTTCGTAGCACGATCCTTTCAACCATTTACCACATTCATTGGACTGTTGAGCAACAGTTCTAGTTTGTGAATTGGTGGTTTTTTACAGCTGTGTTTCATTCTACATCCAACATTTTTGAATGATGTACACTCTAAATTCTCATGAGTGATGTACAACTCCAAAATCTCTGAGTGATGTACACTCTCTGAGTGATGTGATGCACATTTACACTTCAAATCTCTGAATGATGTACACTTCAACATCTTTAAGTGATGTACACTAACATATCTGAATGATATACACTCCAGCATCTCTAAGTGATGTACACTCTAACATCTCTAGGTGATGTACACTCTAACATCTCTAAGTGATGTACACGCTAACATCTCTAAGCGATGTACACTCTAACTAACATCGCTAAGTGATGTACACTCTAACATCTCTAAGTGATGTACACTCTAACATCTCTAAGTGATGTACACTCTAAGTGATGTACACTCTAAGTGATGTACACTCTAAGTGATGTACACTCTAAGTGATGTACACTCTAAGTGATGTACACTCTAACTTTGCTTCAATTTAGCCATTTTGTTATTGTCATTGATTCTCAACGCCAATAGCCTACTTTGTCAGAACTCGTCTATGTGCATACTTACCTATCCACCAACCTAAATACCTTGCCTCCTAAGTTCTATCTATCTATCTATCTATCTATCTATCTATCTATCTATCTATCTATCTATCTATCTATCTATCTATCTATCTATCTATCTATCTATCTATCTATCCATCCATCCATCCATCCATCCATCCATCCATCTATCTATCTATCTATCTATCTATCTATCTATCTATCTATCTATCTATCTATCTATCTATCTATCTATCTATCTATCTATCTATCTATCTATCTATCTATCTATCTATAAGTCTAACTATCTACCCCCATGTGTGTCTGTCCATCCATCCCTCTGTCTGTCCGTCTGAATGTCTGTCTGTCTATCCCAATGTTAGTCTGTTCCTACGTCCCTCTGTCTGTCAGTTTATCATTAAACACAGTGTGCTAACTTTGGGAGGGATAGTTTACAGAGAAAAATGTTGGCATTATAAACGTCACACATACAGGTAGCAGTTTTCTACGTTCCACACACGTACCACACACGCACATATAACGACACAGGTAGAAAACTCTTGTTCACCTATCACCCGCTACAAATGAAGCCTGCAGTCCACACCACTTGGCAGAGATCTACACGTAGTCCATGAAACAACCTGTGAACACGAAATGGCGAAAGAAACGCCGTCACTGCCGAGACGTGATATCGCGATAGACAGTATCACACTGATCGATAACTCGGTTGATCTCCGGGATCGCAGAAACCAGCTGACGCTAATGAACTCGTCAACATCATTCCCTCGTGACCGGTGTTGGTCGCCGGATTAGAGCGTGAAGGACTACTTCTACTAGCTTCTGTGCGTGATGGCTGAGCGGAAGTATGTACCATGCTGTTCGTCAGATGACATGGCGGTGACCTGATGGGTCCATGTGATTGCTTGTGAGACCGATTTTCTTAATTATGATGGCGGCAGACATGAAAATAGAAATGGTATGAAACACTCCGCGTCCGACTGGCTAAGCGGTTTCCTCTTGCACCAAAGGTACTGTTTTCAAGGATCGAACCCTGGTAGCGTCAGGCTCCAGTCTACCCAGCTGTAAATGGGTATCTGACTCTGCTCTTGAGTTACAGAAGGCTCAAGCAGCGATGAACGAACCTAGTCATCCTACCTCATAAAGCTAAACTTGTATAGCGAAGTCGCTAACACTTTCAGTCTCTCAGGGTAGTTTCTGCAATGGCATCTCAGCCTTTTTATGAAACATTCGTTACTATCCATTTCCTCTCTGCCCCTTTCAGAGAATGGAGTCATCACTACAGCCAGCATTCTTGCTTGACGTCTGCGCCAAACCACACGCTCCTGTGTACATTTCTTGCGCCTGATGAGGTGGCCAGCCCCACGCACATCAGTTTAGTCACCTTTTACGACATGCCTGTGGAGACAGTAGTCATATTCTCTGTTTACCTCCTTAGAGCCGACCTTGAAACTATACTTGGTCAGTTGTTACTATGGTGATTACAGCAACTGACCTGCCAAGACCTTGAAAAGTATGCGCTCGAATGTAAACAAATACTGGTCGTCGTCTCTTATTTCGCTCCATACGAAGCATAGAACATGTAGTTGGTGCCCGTAAAAACGCCCATGTGCTCTGGCAGCTGTGTTTTGTGTAACAATCTGTTTAACATAACGATATTGCCAGCCACATATGTACAAGGTCATATTAGTAGCCTCGTACGACATGCTTAACGGTGCAGTTGGGCTATACATTCTTGATCTGCTCAGAGACCAATCAGGGACTACATGGAACAAAGAAACGCTGGGACTGAATCACATTTGTCATAACTGTATTTGTAAGAGAGCAATGGATTATCAAAGTTAGTGAACAGGCAAATGACACGTGACAATCTAGTGACAGTAAGAGGTCAGGATTAAGAGAAGTCAAGTGACACGTGATAGGGCACACCTTGAGGACACCTGTTGATAGTATTACCAGGCAGTTCTTGTTCTGGAATCCCCGGGGTCAGAGAGGCAGAGAAAGACCAAAGAAAACACAGAGACGAGAACTGGAGATAGACAGGAAGGGCATGAAGAAGACACAGAAAGACCTTGACCTGATGGCACGTGACAGGAAGTCCTGGCATAAGTTTGTTGAAGGTCTATGCTCATTGAGGAGCTGAAAGTGAAAAATAATAATAAGAAGAAATGACAAGTGAGCAGTGAAGCAGTACATGAGCGGTCAATGACCTTTTAACCCCATGTAGGTCCCGGGGGTCTCTCAAGAGACCAACAAAGAATAGCACTATTTCTCCCTCAAGCATGTCGTACAAGGCGACCAATAGGAGGTTGTGCATGTAACTGACAACCTCATTATGTCAAAGACATTGCTTCAGACACCACCGCCGCAGGAGCATGGGAATATTTTGTTAAGTTCCCTGCAAGGGGAGGCTAGCTACAGCCGTGGCTCCACGGGGAGGGACAAGGAAAATGTTGAAGAATTAGCAGCTAAATGACAATGAGAAGGTAAGTGATAAGTGATAAGTGGTAAGTGATAAGTGGGCAGTCAAGTAGATGATGATAATGACACATAATTAAACATCTGTATCCTTTTATCAGAGATCCTAGGGGAAAAAGGGGGGGGGGGTGGGGGGGAAGGGGGGGGACAGATGTCGCCCAAATTGCGCTCGAAAAGTAGCCCAAAGTCGCCCAAAATGTGTACGAAAATAGCCCACAGTCGCCCAATGAAACGTTCCATTTTCATAATATTTCGGTTTTGGGGTGTTCGGATAAAAGAATATCGATCTGTAATAAGGATATTGATATTCGCTATTTCCCCTGACTGCACTGTTGTGCGGTGTTTTCTGTTGCCTGTCTCTGGACAAGAAGTATCCATTGTATGCTACAAAGTGTCAGTCCACTTGAAATCAGATGTCACTTCAAAGTCAAGTCTGATGTCAAAATATGACTGCAAGGTGAAGTCTGTAAAATAAAGAGGAATGCCACAACACGCTAGTAATGTAATATCATGTGTCACAAGATGACATCAAGGTGGAGTCAGTTGTCATACAGTAGGATGTCAGAAAGACAAATACCTCAGATATCAGAAAAGCGAACTTGCGTGTCATAAATATATCAGCATCGTGACATACATCATAATTTATCAGCTAAGTTAAGTGATCAGCTAAGTTAAGTGATCAGCTAAGTTAAGTGATCAGCTAAGTTAAGTGATCAGCTAAGTTAAGTGATCAGCTAAGTTAAGTGATCAGCTAAGTTAAGTGATCAGCTAAGTTAAGTGATCAGCTAAGTTAAGTGATCAGCTAAGTTAAGTGATCAGCTAAGTTAAGTGATCAGCTATTATGGTAAAGTAAAGGTAGTCACAGAGCAGATACTGCCTTAGGGGAGTAAAGTGTTAGAGACCTCACAATTTTAGGTCCAGCTCCTAGAGGTGGGATGACCAGTTCCGTTCCTCACTACCTTTGCCTTCCTTAGCTCAAGAGCAGAGTCAGGTACCAGTGTGCAGTTTGGTGGACTGGAGCGTGACGCCACCGTGTTTTAAACCCCATATCCTTGCCGCGAGAGGCCAGCGCTCTACCCACTCGGTCAATCGGACGCTCAATTGAAGCCATGTAAAATCATAAATCTGCAGAGAAAAGTCATATTTCATGTCAGATTATCTTTGGGTAAAATTTAGAAACGAAGAAATCTAATTTTCCTAGAACAATAGACTGGGGTGGGGGGGGAAGACTTGAACTAACATTTACTGTTTGCGTGTGTAATCCCCTTAATAAACAAATGATTTCTTGGTTAATAAATAAATCACACAGAGATACCCGGAATGAAAGAGAAAAGAGGCAGACACAAACAAAAAAAAAAACACACACACGGGGATAACAAACAGAAGGATAACAACAAATGGGAGATCAAGACGTGAGGGAAAGAGAAATGGAGACATAAGAGTACAAAAATAAATCACGGAAACAAGAAATGGAGGCATACGAAGAATGCAAATGGCATGAAAATAGAAATGGAGACGCAAAGAAAGACAAGAAAGTCATGGGTAGAGAAACTGACTCATAGGTATTAAAAATAAGTCATTGAAAGAGAAATGGAGACCCAAAGAAGATGAGAAAGTTATGGGTAGAGACATGCAGACATACTAATGAAAAATACGTCATGGAAAGAGAAATGCAGACGCAGAGATGATAAGAAAGTTATGGGTAGAGACACTGAGACATACGAATGAAAAACAAGTCACGGAAAGAGAAATGGAAACATACGAATGAAAAAAAGTCATGGAAAGAGAAATAAAGACACATGAATAATGAAGAAGTCATAGTGAACTTGAGCAAATAGTCCAAGATATGATATCTTAAATAGGTGTAGTTAAAGACCTTTGCTCCTCATGGAGACGAGGGTCAGAGAGAACATTAGTTACAGTTAATGCGATTAGAATGCATATGTAGACGGCAAGAAAAAAATAAGAATATTATAACAAATGTATTCACTCTGAAACATATCTACAACATGACTTTAGTGGGGACAGTAAACAAAATATAACCGTAATAATTTGGAAAATGAATCAAACTCTAAAATATCTTTAACTTTTTTTTCCCCGCATGAACTAAATATAAAACATGTTGCTAAGCAACTAACATAAACGAAAAAAGCGATTAGGTATTACCAGGACTAGGTACATACAGGGTAGCCCTAGCGAATTGCATCTAAACTAGGACACGCGACACGTCTAAAAAAGCTACTTCTATACGCCACGTTTTTTTGTCTTCTCGCTTCAGCGATTCCTTGTAGCACTGAAAGGGGCACTTGTAGACAGCGCTACCACTACCAGCTCGCTGGTCTCTGTCTACTGCCACGGACAGGCAAGAACGATTTGTGTGGTAAATCCACAGAGAAATACGAGACACGTTTTTTCGTGTTTATTTCCACGCGCGTTTTGTAGTGGGGTCATGATAATTTGACATGGACAACAATAAATATCATTATTATCATCTGCAGTATCGCCACCACCATCATCATGAGCAGTATCGCCATCAGTTCTCTTCCTGGGTCTTGATCTTTGATGGTTTCCACCAATGCCGTTGATGATCATTTCTTATGATCTGCGAAGATTATTGTACTGCATGTACCAGAGCTTGCTTATTTGATCTCTTCCTATGCGTCATAGATTAATAAGCTGGTTTTGCTGGAAGTTGGTTGTCCCATGTGTAGTGGTTTTGTTGGTACTGTATGTTTGTTATGTTACCTAGGGTACTGTATGAGGTCAGTTGTGAAGGCTCCTGAGATAAAAGTTTATGTGAATTACAGAAGGCCCTTCTTACTACCACTACGACCTCAAACAGACCTATTCTACTATCATGAATGTGGCTACGTTAAAAAGTCTAGGGTACTGAAATGTAATGTGTTGTAATAGAATATACAAACACACACAGGTAATTAATAAGTCTAAGAATATTAATATAATCTATAACACACTGAACTAACTCAGACTGTTTTAGTTTTGAATTTTAACAATTTTCTCTTAAATTTATTTGTTCTGAACCAATGTTTTATTTTGGTCAGAACATATGAAATGTTATGGAGTTATAAATTGAATGCATAAATATATGGCATAATAAAAAGGAAATTGTGTACATAAATATTTTATAAGACTGGTTAATATTTCTAATCTCTCTACTGTCTCTGGGAGAACTATTACTGGGTATGCTGTTGGGGTGGTGTCATCACTCCCACTCTGTGTTTACAATAATCTTTGTCCATTAATTTATAGACTGTAGAAATGTTATGTTTCACAAGAATTCAGTCAATTTTTTATAGGGGAAATATTTGTGGTGGTTTTATATAATATGGTGAATCTTCAGCAGGCCACGTAGTCACTCATCTTGTCTGACTTGATCCGAAGCTGGATTTCCGTGGCCCACTCCTCTCTGTAGCTGGAATACGATGCTAGACTGCACCGACACAAACGTTAGGCGGCACACACATCTGCCTGTATATTCTTGATAAGGTATGTAGCACTACCTCTAGTGCCACAACAGAAACTCACAATTCTGAAACAAAAGTTGTGCGGTGTGTCAGTAATCTACCTACTGCACCACTCTTACACACAGCACAACACAACGACACTACACAGAATGGGTCAGATCTCTCTGACCAACACAGCACATCTTACCCAGTTGTTCTCATATAGTATCAGTTTCCAAAGACTGCCTTGCATCTGAGATATGTTCAATAGTTTTCTCTTTCCTTCAATAAGATAGGTAATATGTTCCCACAGATCTCAATACTAGATCCGCCTTCCATAGTCTTAGTTAGGCGTCCATATATTTTTTGTTTGTCTCTAGACCCTGAACTTGGGCTGGGGACCTAGAGCGAACACTTACTTGTCGTAATCCTTTTATATGATATGACAGTATCAATCACTCAAAATATTAAAATATACAAGATAAATGCTTTCATTCTTACCAGAATTCAGAATTAAGAACACAGTTAAGGCTAGCAAAACTCAGCTGAGCTGCTGGCTCTATTAGGGCGTCCCACTAAATGTATAGAATATCTTCTGGGAAAAACACCACTGGAATTTACTACTGTGTCTTCTGGACAGACTTATGTCAAATGGCAAAAAATGCGCGTCTCCACCCCGCTAATATGATTACATTGGTCCAATCACAGACTTCCCCTCTAACTTTTTTCAAATCTACAACCAAAAGTCAAATTTCAGTCAGATCTCAGTCAAGTATGTATTATTGTCTGTTGGTCCGTCTGTCTCTACTTGGTTTTTCACAAAACACACTTGTTTCTTGGACCAATTATACGCAAAACCCCTACACAAACCTGCCTCTAAGTTATTTTTAGCCACAATTCTCCACCTTCCCCCTCTCGTACATTACAGCTAGATTTTGCATTTCTATGCCTCAAGGACGAAGATTTGAAGCTTTTTGTGAAAGTTTGCACAACAGTACTGTCGCTGGTCTGATGTGAACAATACAGTCTTTTGTCAATATCTTCCATGTTATCTGTCCGTCTGCATAAATGAAAGTATATTATTTCCCTGCTTAAGATGGGCTATCATACTAGCTAGGTTTTATATTCATAACTCTATTATTAAGAAAAAACATATTTTTTCTCAAGGTTAGTTTTTTGAAATTGGTTCTCGAACCTTCTACACGGCGTTTGCCACTGAATTCAAATAAAACAACCAAGCATTGTAAAACGTCCAAGAAATGACTGTTTCGAATAAGTCAAGGTCTTTTCTGTCCATTTCCTTACATTGTGTTAACTAGTGGCATGAATTTTTTTCTCTTTTATTACCAATTGAGTCTTTTTGCCCTTTAGGTTCTAACACGTGTTCAGTCATATTTTTCCTTTTTTATATCTCCGTTTCGTCTGCATGTTTAACTAGTTAGTTTAAATGGTGGTGGGATATGCGGGCATAGGCGAGCATGTCTCCTAGTATCTTACGCATTATTTTTATCCCTACAATGTTATCTTTATAATTTGAGATATTTTAACGTTGTATCATGGTAAATTCATCACACCATGTCATGGTAGGTAAAAAAACAAAAGGTAAAGGAAACCGTTCATTGCCCATTGGGGCATATTGGGAATATGGTGTTAGGCCCATATTATCTTGACCGTCGGCACACGAGTGGTGATGTGGTCGGCATCACGCCGGCCGCCTTAACCTTCCCAGAGTTGCTCTGGTACCCATTTGGGGCTGGGTCGACCCAGGAGCCGTTTGTGGCCTAAAAAATTCCCGCCTCATCTGGGGATCGAACGATAGACCACTGCGCTAGGAAGCCAGTGCACTAACCACTATGCTACCGCGGCTCCCCCATGTCATGGTGTCAAGATTAATATACTGTATGTGCTGGAAGTTGGTTGTCCCATGTCATGGTGTCAAGATTAATATACTGTATGTGCTGGAAGTTGGTTGTCCCATGTCATGGTGTCAAGATTAATATACTGTATGTGCTGGAAGTTGGTTGTCCCATGTCATGGTGTCAAGATTAATACACTGTACGTGCTGGAATTTGTTTGTCCCATGTCATGGTGTCAAGATTAATAAACTACATATGCTGGAATTTCTTTGTCCCATGTCATAATCTCAAGATTAATATACAAAATGTCCTGGATCTGTTCCTCCCATGTCACAGTGACAAGATTAATATAATGTATGTGCTGGAAGTTGGTTGTCCTATGTCATAATGTCAAGATTAATGTACTGGAGTTTGTTCGTTTCATGTAATAGTGTCAAAATTAATATACGAGGGGCGTTCAGAAAGTAATGCACCACATCGTTTTTCTCAACTAATAATGAAGATAGAAGCATGAAATTTTGCACACTTCAAATATGGCATGTGCCAATTGTGTGCACCACCAAATTGCACCGCAACCGGCGAAATAATACGGCTGCCCTTAACCGTTGAATTGGAGCGTGTTAGCAACTTGCGTTATAAGCAGCGAATTGTGATAGAATTTCTCGTTGCAGAGAAGGAAACTGTAGTGAACATTCACAAGCGTCTATGTGATGTGTATGGAAGTTTTGCAGTCGACAGGAGTTCAGTCAGTCGTTGGGTTCAGAGAATCAAAGAATCAGGAAGTGGAGATACGGATCTGCTTGATCGGCCGCGCTGTGGACGTCCTGCCACAGCCACCAACGCAGAAATGTTGAAATGCGTTGAGGGCATTATTCTTACTGATAGGCGAATCACTACTCAACAATTGGCCTTACAGCTGTCAGTCAGCATTGGTAGTGCAAATGCAGTTATAAAAACTCTCGGATTTTCTAAGGTTTGCGCAAGATGGGTTCCCCGAAGTCTCACAAATGACCACCGATTGCAAAGGAAAGCAATTTCTTCTGAATTGTTGGAGCGTTTCAATGCTGATGGAGAGAACTTTTTGGTTAAGATCGTTACAGGTGACGAAACCTGGGCACATCATTTTGAACCTGAGACAAAAGGACAGTCAATGGAGTGGCATCATCCGCAATCACCACGAAGAAAGAAATTCAAGACAATTCCTTCAGCTGGAAAGGTCATGATCACTGTCTTTTGGGACATTGAAGGTGTGATTCTTGTGGACGTTATGCCAAGAGGAGAGACAATCAATTCGGAAGCTTACATTAAGACATTGAAAAAACTCAATCAACGTTTTCGCAGAGTTCGGCAGCACAAGAATCGAGCTGACCTGCTTCTCTTTCCCGACAATGCGCGACCTCACACAAGTCTGGCAACACGGGAAGCAATCACCAAATTGGGTTGGACTGTACTACCCCATCCACCCTATAGTCCCGATTTGGCACCCTCTGATTTTCTTCTATTTGGTTCACTTAAAGATGCACTCCGTGTGACAAGGTTTGAAGATGATGAAGGAGTGATTCATGCAGCGAAGAAATGGCTACATGATCAAGACAAAATCTGGTATGGGCTAGGAGTACATTCACTTGTTTCGCGCTGGCATAAAGCCGTACAAGTTGATGGGGATTATGTTGAATAATACCGATGTTTACAAGACATATCCATGTATATTGTGTATAAATTTCATGCTTTTTGAATAAACAGCTCCTGATAAAAACGATGTGGTGCATTACTTTCTGAACGCCCCTCGTATTAAATGTACTAGACGTTAATTGTCACATGTTACAGTGTCAAGAAGATTAATATACCAACTATACTGGACACTGTTTGTCCCATGCCATAATATCAAGATTAATAGGTTGAAGATATTGGATGTTGTTTGTCTCAAATCATAGTGTCTAGATTAATATGCTAATAGTGCTGGAAGTTGCTCGTCCCATGTCATAAGGTCAAGATTAATATGTTGAATATACTTGAGGTTGTTTGCACCATGTCATTGTTGTTGCTCGTCCTTGTCATAGTGTCAAGATTAATATACCAAATGTACCGGAGGTTGTTTGTCCCATGTCATAGTGTATGAAAATACGCCATTCAATCTTTCATAATTGTCTGTCCTAATTTTCTCTACTTTCCTCTCCGTCTTTATTTTAACGATATTATCTTTTTCGACTGGTGAACACTCCCCGAGACACACCCATGTTTTAGAGATTCATCCACTCTGTCATGTTTATCTTTTTAATTATCGATAAGCAGCGCTCCGTGAGGCATGTATCAATTGGATGAGGGGATTACAAACCTGGTCGCTTTAAACAAACCTGGCGTGCTCGTATAGATATACATAGACGTTAGACTTGTGTATTATTTGTACGAGTTACTTTGTCTGACACCACCTTTGGATTACTTAATTTGTTTCCGCTCAGGTCGGAAGAGGAACCAAACAAATGCTGTCGAAATAAGAAGAGATTGTCGCTTAAGATAACTTCTTAGATATATAAATTCCTAATTGGAGTTGCTAACTTGGTTAACTGAACGTTGATGGTCGCACCCATATGATCCATTCTAAAACTTACAGAGCTAAATAAATTACAAAATTTCCTGAATTATCTTCGGCTGGGGGCTCATTAAACACGAGTCTAGTGTCACATCGTGACAAAAATATCTATCTCACAGAAGTTGGCGGGGGGTAACAATTTACAAGAACCGAGAAAACTCAGTTTTTTGTTCTTGTAATTGCCATCCTAAAATACATGCGAGACTGTGAGTCATACGGCTGTAAGCATCAAACTCACTCACCCAAATTATTAACTTCAACTAAGGATGTATATTTACATAGATAACTAGAGATTTACAAGGTTAAAATAAATTAAACTGATTTGTAAGAAAAAAGTTCATAGCTTGTGAATCTTCCCCGGAAGATATTAGTCTATGGTGGAGTTAAAAAAACAATAGTTCATTCACGAAGGCTCGTAAATTGGGACTTATCTTTGCAGATGGCTGCAGTGAGTTGTATCTGGATGCTGGTTCTTACTGAAGTCTTGACTGTTCCTTCTCAAGTCAGGAGTCGAATGGCGTGGTAGCACGTTCGCTGCTGTGCAAGAGTAACTCCTAAAATTGTAGCCACTCCGAGTGTGATCTAGACAGTGTAGTTGTCACGGGATGTACTCCTCTTGCTTTGCAGTGATGGTCCAACAGTGACCAAAATTCAAATTATCTACTGAGAGTCCTCAAAGGCGTCTACTTTTCGCTAAAGATTATTCTTGCCAGAGATGTGAATTGAAGAATGGCGCTTCAATTCTAGAGAGCCTCATTGGAATTTAAGAAATCAAGTACTACGGCTGATAGGATCCAGGCCGTGTAAACTTTCTATCTTCCCTGACCTTCTACGAGGAGTAAGAATTTTGCTCGTTTTGAAAATCCCCCAACTGAATTAAATCAGTAAAGTGTTCAGGAGAGCGAAACCAGACCAATGAATCATTGTCAGATATATACATAACACATCTGAAATAAAATTGTTGACGTAAAAATGTATATATTCCATGATGCCATAATCATCTTCTTTCTGCTGCGTAAAGAATCCTAGGGCTTCATTTGCTATTGGTTCCTTGCGAGGAAACCCGCACATAACAGTCACCAGCTCTTGTAGTGGTGGTTTAGGGGGCAAGTTATTGTATATGACGAGGTTACCAGCCTCATATACACTATACATATTTAAGCATTTCATACATGTTAAAAGCAAATATAAAATAATAAAATATACATGTTACAACTTACCACAAATGGGTTAAATATCTTGATTTTGTTGCAAGAATGCCGTAATATGTCTTGCAACTGTTTAAGATGTAAGCTAGATAAGGTTACTTGTAATTGTACACTCTCAACTTCTAACACTTGAAGAGGTTTTTCTCGGATTTGTGGCTCTAAGTTTTACAACAGAAGTGTTATGCTTTTAATTCTATAAGTTACTCCTAATCACTTTGGCCTGTCCTATAATGGAATCCTTATTGCTAACTGTTAAAGTCATGTCTTAGTCCTGTTTTGATCAAGGGGAGGTAAACCTTAAAATACTTGTTTTACAGGTTGGATTTTTGGGTTATGACGCTTGAATGCTGATTAGCCGATGATTTAAAAAAAATATGATACGGGAGTCTTCTCGAAGTTTCGAGAGACAGAAAGTACAGAAGGCGTGGTGAACGCTAATCATCTCAAGTGCTGAGATGAATTTATTCTGAGTTGTTTTGAGCTGTGAGCGATTGTCTCTCGCGGCTAGCCCACGCATGTGTTATTAACTGAGCTGTGTTTAAACAGCCGACTCTCGTGACAGTGTGTGCCTGCGGAGTGTACTGGGAAGATGTCTAGCAGTGTTTTTCGCTGTGTGTGTACGGGTGGATATTTTGTAACTGCAGTGTATGCAGTCCCTTTTGGATATTGATGTTTAAGATATTTTGAGGCCATGAGATGTATAGGCCAGTATTTCCTATGAAGGGATATTTGTGAAGATATTTTGAGGCCATGAGATGTATAGGCCAGTATTTCATATGAAGGGATATTTATGAAGATATTTTGAGCCCATGAGATGTATAGGCCAGTATTTCCTATGAAGGGATATTTGTGAAGATATTTTTGAGGCCATGAGATGTATAGGCCAGTATTTCCTATGAAGGAATATTTCTGAAGATATTTTGAGGCCTGATGTGTACAGGCCATTATTTGATGTGAAGAGATAGTTCTAAGATATTAACGATGTTTTGAGGCCAGGAGTGGTATAGGCCGTTCTGTAATGGAGCTCTATGGAGTAATTGAGCTTTTCGGATTCATTTATCCGATATTTCCCATTTTTGCTGTAAACTGAGTCTTTGATGTCAACATGATTGTATTGTGGCGTAATAAACTGTTTACTAAACGTCACCGGTCGTTTCAACGCTCCATGACTCCTATATGCGTTACTGTGGTGTGAGTGACTGTACCAACACACACCCACTTCAAACATTCCAGACAGTGACAGAACAGCACACCTAATTATAATAGCCTGTGTGGCGTTTCAAGCAAGACATTTGCAACATTGATCCTCCACCAATCACATCTTCTACACGCGACTTCTACAGTACTTTAGACATCTACAGTGGTGGCCAGTGTGGCCTATTGAGAATGTATAAAGAATACCGACTTCTACAGTGGTGGTTTTCCGCCTTACGGGATCTGATACCCGCGACATTCGTACTACATGGAGTTTATTATACAAGTTCAAGGGGAGCCGCGCTAGCGTAGTGGTTACAACGCCGCTCTGGCGACCGGGTGATACAGGATCAAACCCGGGCGACGGCATTTGAGGATTTTTCGTCGACCGGGATTTGGACTGGATTAACTCGAGACCTGGCGAGGACATTTGAAGAAGTATCGTCGACCAGGGACTGGCGGCTCCTGAGCCGACCCAGCTGCAATGGGTACCTCCGAAATCGGCGAGTATTTGCCTGAATGGCGAGGGACACCTGTCTCTGTACAAGAAATAAAGGGATACTCACGTAAAATCAATGTCAGGTTAGACATAAAATAATAACCTGAGATTTCGCCTCGAGTATTAGCGGGCGTACGAAAAAAAAAAAAAAAAAAAAAAAAAAAAAATACAAGTTCAAGATGTCATGATACACAGTGTTGCCAGTGTACAAGTTCAAGTATATGTGCGGTATTTCCAGTCCTTTTACACATGTATCACAAGTCAAGATCTGCAGTATTTGCAGTGTTCCAGTTGCTGTCGTCCTATGCGGTATTCAAGCACATATCATACGCTATCAGGGACCTGAAGTGAGAGTTGACGACGAGTTCCCGTACCTGTTCCTGTACCTTTCAGTGTTGGAGTTTGCTTATGTTGTGTTATTCGATGCCCATCGTTTTGGCGGAAAGCACGGGATTATTCTCAGTTAACAAGATAAGTGGTTTTTGTTGTGTGAATTGTGCCACTTTATGTATGTCAACAAGCCTTCTCATATTATGCATTACTTGTTCTATTGAGTGTTTCATGTTCTATTTCCATATTTATGTGACTTATGAAGGTAACATCCCATTTTCATTGTTGTTCTAGTACCTTAAGTTATTGTTTAATTTGTTCGTGAGTGTCGTTCTCTCTGTCCTATCTTTTAGTTATATACACATTTTTCGTTTATATATTGTGTTGTCGGTGGTCTTGTTATTACATCCGCAGTTGTCATTACAAGCTTTGTAACTTTTTTTTTTAGTTTTGCTTTATTGTTCAGTTGATTTCTGCGAACGTTATCATTTGTTCTCTAGTATCTTGTCTTTGTAACTGTTATTGCTATTGTCTATATCGTATGTTAATTATTCATGACTTATTATAGGACTTTATGCATAAGTAATTTATGGCTTGATAGTGATATAATATTCACTTCCTTCATATTGATATGAATTTATAAAAGTTCTATGCACAGGAACTTGTGATAAGGCATTATCGGATGATTTCAATCTCTTGAGAGATATTTAGCTTTGTGAGGTGGAAAGGTAATTGTCCAAACTTTTAGAGACAATAACTTATAATAATTATAGGTGATTACACAGATAGTGGACTCAGTGATTGAATCACTATGGATTTGGATAGCGATCTTGATATGGATCCTGAGGATATGAGGCCTATGTTAGACTATTTATTTGAAGAAGGTAGAGATGGTGAAGGCTTGCAAGGCCCAGCACTGGAAGCATATTTGATGGACGTGTTTTTGATTATTGCGTCAAATGCCCTAAGGTATTTTGCTCAGGATAACTTTAATTCGGGTCCCCATTTAATAATGGCTAAGGATTTAGCGGATTTACTAGAGGTCGACTTTCGTGTGTTTTTGGACAAACATATTGATGTTAAACACGATGATATATTGAAGAATATAGGGAATATAATTTACAACGACATTTTTAATGATCAGAAAAAGGAGTTAGAAGATGAGGAGCAAATAAGAGACAACAAACGGAGTGCACTACAGAAAAGGGGGAATTTCTTAGAAAGTATTGCTGAAGAGAGCGAACTACATAAGACAGTGTCTAGGCTTACAAGTGATTTACATAAATCGAAATCAGAACTTGCTAGTGCTCAAGCACCATTAAATTCTGCATTAAGCAAGATCAAGGAGTTGGTAGATCAAATGGAAGATAAGCAGGTCGAAGTTAGAGACCTCAAGTTGGAAGTTCAAGAAAAGAAAGAGACACATGAGAAACTTATAGATGTATATCAGAAAAGTAATGAGACATTTAGGATTTTGTTTGATAATTTGCGATTAAAATGTGATAAGTTGAAGTCCGATCATGAATCTTTGATTACGAAATATGCTAAGTTTAAATCAGAAAGTGGAAAATGGGAAATGGAAATAAATGTTGAGGCTAACAAACGTGAAGAGACAAATACAGAAGTGCTTAGTACTATGGTAAATGATAATGCAAGTCTCAATAATCAATTTATAAAGAAAAGAATATTGTTTTGGCCGAGAAGGTTAATGAGCTTAAGAATAGCCATGATAGTGAGATTGAGGCACTTCAAATGGAGTTAATACAGTTGAGAGAGAATAAAGAAAAGGATGAGAAAATGAGATTAGAAGAGTTAAGTGTGGAGAAAAAGAAAATGATTAAGATTGAGAAATTACTCGCGGAGGAGAGGTCCAAAGTTTTGACAGTTGAGAATTTAAATAAAAGACTAAGCGAAGAGATTTCACTCAAAAAAGTTGAAATTATGGAAATAAGAAAAAGAATGGATGGATTACTAGATATTGTCTTGGGCAACAAGGTTTTGTCTACTGTCAATGATGACAGTGGTAGACAGAAAGTTGATTATCAACAGGCTACTAAAGCAAAGAGTCAGCTACATGCACTCAATGCGAACAATAATGTCAAACATGGTGGACATAGATCTTTTCATGGGAAATACAACTTCCCACGTACTAACAATACTGCCTCAAATAGTACTGATTCTTGGCGTCAGGCCAACAAAGGAAATTCTACTGTAACAGTCAGTTCGGTAGATTACGATAAAAATTTTGATAAATTTCAGGTCAAAGCTCCTAAGATCAACCGAGTGTCTACTTTTGGAAATTCTGATAAATTGGTAACGAGGAACAAACTCAGTAGTACTTGTTCCCAAAATAATACCCATTATGTTGTTACCATAAAGATACTTTTAGTCCTGTTACTTGTCATACTCAGCTCAGACAGTTTGACACAATTAGTAAGCATATTCCCATAGGCGGAAATAAAAACAGTTTTGGTAGGAGAGATAATCCTGAGATTAGACAGCATCAAGGGAGGTCATCAAATTGTAATTTTCCTTCTCCAAGAAACTGTAAACAAGTTAACGGATCTCAACATTTCGATTCTAAGGTTTTTGGAAATTATGGTAGAAATAACTACATGAAAGGTTATCAATCTTATAATAATTTTTCTGGTAGACGGCAAGACGAATCTAATAGATTTTTTGTTCCAAGCAGAAATAGTAAGCACAATAATGTTAACTGGGATTCTAAACATAACAATGGTCACAAACAAAAAGTATATAATTTTTCTCGAAGACAACAAAACTCATCTAATATATATTGTTTCAATAGAGCAAATAACAATGTTCTCAATAAAAATAATAGTAGTGATAGACCTCGTTATAATGGCATCTCTACAAATGTTACATTGCATCGCCAGGTTAATTTTGCTCAACATGAGCCCAGAATTATTGGTAAACAAGGTAGCAATAATAATAGGCTCTGTCACAGAGTGCTCGTAGGTTTCGTCTATATTCTTTAAAATTCCTTAACTTTCTATTCCTTCACATTTTGTCTGTTTTCTCTACGAAAATATTTGCACCTGCGTTCTGTTCTATTGCTGTTTTTCAAGTCTTCACTAATAGTCCTGTCATACGATCCTAATGCAGTATTCTTCTACAAGGCACTTGAAGATATTTCTTTAGGGACGTCAGTTCAATTTATTCGCTTAGTCGAAACCATAGTGGTTCTCAGAGTATTATATTTCCGTGTTCAGTGGTCAACTGAAGACCGCCACGATAAATCTTTTTAGGTGTCTAAGCAAGAGACGGGAAATAATTAACTCTGGACGTGGGAACGGAAATGTTTTAACTTCATGCGAACAAATGCTGAGTTTTAAAATCACTTGTTGATAACCGTTGGAATACAACGCACGCTTATAGAAGAGAAGCCTCAACTTACCTCATATCTACAGTATATGTGATTAAGAGTAAACGCTACTAAAGTTCTATTTCTTAAGCTGTGGATAAAGTCCTGAGCGCGCAGTTGCAGAATCCTAGCCAGTTTCTGGATTTTGATTGCTGTAAATTGTTGCGAGAAAACCCCCTAGTTGCTCTATGCTACAGAGAGAACTAGTGCTTACGTCTCAAACCTAGCGAAGTTCACAAGTCAGCAACCCTGAGCAGTCTACAGCATATAAGCCTCAAACACCTTGACAGCACCTGTACATCATAACTCAACTTCACAACCAGGTTAACGAAAAGCCTAGTTATCTCTTGGACTGTAGATCAACTGAAGCAAATTATCTAGTTGGTAATTCCTACCTACTGGGACGCCCAGGAGAAGTCCAAGCAGATAAGTCTACTTAAAACCCAGACCAAAGTCAGAATTCACTTTTCCAAGAAATAGCCATAGGAATAAACTCTCGTCAGTGAGGAAAATAGCCTCTTATTCTTATCTGAACCAAAGACACTGACAGTTTTAAATTTCCTAGTATTTCTTTTTTCCAAGTACATGTCAACATTGATTTTATTTTCCACTGTAATTAAAGTAATTATGTACATTCTGTAATTCACTATCATTCTGAGTTTGACTTAGTAGATTGTATGTTCTGTTCAGAAAAAAACATACTCACCCTCCTTGTATTACCTGCTACTACTAGTTCTTCTTTAAAAAGATTAGAGTAAGAAAGAGTTAGTCGTCGCCAGAAAAATACAAGAGTTGGTAGTCAAAAAGGTGAGAGAATCACTGACACCAACCTGTGCCTTCTGTTAACTCTTTCCCTCAACACTAGCTCACCTCTGTGAAAACTAGTGTATAAAGGTCGATGTGCTTTCTACACATCTTCCTTACTTATATCATCCCTCTCTAAATCTCAAAACTAATACTGCGACAGGGTCTCAAAAACTATTGTTTGCTCTGCTTTTGATTTCGAAAGAGCATCTCATTGTCTTGAGTGCGGAACTGTGTTCGACCCTACAGCGGTGACAACCTTGAGTTGCGGTCATCATCTTCCTATGTTGTCTACACGTGAGGAAGGAAGGTT
The DNA here is from genome assembly GCA_024509875.1 of Oreohelix idahoensis. Taxonomy (NCBI): domain Eukaryota; kingdom Metazoa; phylum Mollusca; class Gastropoda; order Stylommatophora; family Oreohelicidae; genus Oreohelix; species Oreohelix idahoensis. The sequence continues at coordinate 387,640 of JAMPIV010019651.1, forward strand.
TGTTGCTTATCATAAAGAGACCGGAAGTTTACACAGCCACAGTTGATAGGTAATTGTGAAGTTAACTTTTCCATTTTTCCTCATTAAATTCTGCCATTGATTAAAATGGAAATTTTCATTGTGTTTGTTCACAGCAGCGGCTTTGCGATAAGAGTCAGTGCTCCTATGTTACATTAGCTGTGAGAGGAATATGTCACCTTGCGCCCGTGTGTTTGATCAAGCGGAGCCAGTACGCGTGTTAACCCCACATTAGATGTGTTTCCTCTTGGTGTTTATGGAATGTCTCAAGACCGCTGCAGTTGTTTCCTACTTAACTTTTTTTTAAGATAGTGGATTATTGTATTCTATAGTAAAGGACATTATATAGATTGTTACATTATATAGTGTTATATTAGATATTGTGTATGTTAATTTTTATGCACTATTTCAACATTATATTATTTTTTTAATATGATTGTGTACTGATTACACCATTTCATTACCATATTTTTGTGTGTGTTTTGATAGCGTATCATTTGATTTCCTTGTGATTCATATATTATTGTGTTTTGATAAACGCTCTACACATGATTATTGTAATAAGGTGTAGCATATCAGTTGGTAGTAACATGTCTTTAACTTTTTGAAGAAAGCAGTGGGATGTTAGTGTCTACACACTGGTCGGAAGACTGTGCCCACTTGGACCATATAATCATTTATTTTTATGCTCTGTATCGGAGCTTGGAGCTACGATAGCTGGTACATCAAACATTGATGTGCTTTTGCAGCTGTGATTGTTAGGATAGTTCTTTTTATGCATGATGAGATTGCCAGCCCTATGCACAAACTCATTAGCTGTGACAGTGCGGTAGTCACCTTCAGAAAGTTCCTGAGTGTAACTCTATTCTCGAAGTTTGAAATTTTGTCTCGTGTTTTGATACCATAATTGGTTAACATCTTAGCACATACAGATATAAATTTACAGCTAGATAACACTGTAGCTAAGCTGAACGTGATTGTCAGCCGGAATTAACTTAAAGGTTAAATTAAACTGTATATGTAGATTTAACAGAGACAGCTGATACTGTTGTTCGTTTGAAGAATCTAGACAGCTAGTTATAGCACATACTCAAGATACATTATGTTGTGCTTATATATTTGCAAAGAAGGCTCAATACCTTCCATTTGCGGTGTCTACGCCGCATCCTCGGTATCTCGTGGAAAGATAAAGTGACAAATGTCGAGGTGTTGTCACGTGCTGGCCTTCAAAGTATGTATACGCTTCTTAGACAACGTGTTAGTCTATTAATTATAGCTTTGAATTAGTTAAAAATAAAAAACTATTCGTAGCGCTTGACTTTTGTGCGCTATGGTTGAATGGTTAATAACACTGACAAACAACATTTTTCTTTCTTATATAAAAATAAGTGTTCTTAGGTCAGTTTCTTGCGCTGATTTCAAATTTGAAATCCGTTTATCTCTATCACGTCGGGTTCTTAAGATATTTGTGAATAAATATATTTTTGGGAAACCGTTATTTGCTCTGTTTCATTTTTACTATATAACTTATTAAAAATTAATAAAATGCAAAATAATTCTACTTTTTATACTGCTAAAAGATGCATAACATATGTTACGCTATTTTTCAAATAGTTACTGTATTTTGAAATAATTCTGAGCAAAATATGGCTTCTAGAAGTTGTAGAAATTTGGCTGATCTGTTCTGTTACGTGTGCGGATATTTTACCGATCGTATTCACCAGAAAAACTTTACACCATTACTAAAGAAAGCATATGAACTTTATTTCGATTCGAAAGTTGATGATGCAAATAAATCTTGGAAGCCAAATGCAGTTTGTTCGACTTGTGCAAATACATTGGCAGGTTGGTTACGAAAATCGCCGAAGCATTCCATAAGTCGATGCCTTTTGGAGTGCCAGTAATATGGCGTGAACCGACAAATCACGCTACTGATTGTTACTTCTGTTTGACAAATATCCATGGTTTCACTTTTAAAACTAGAAAGTCTGTGGTTTATCCAAATATTGAATCGGTTTCGAAACCAGTGCCTCATGATCCAATCACGTGTCCGACCCCAGTTCCACCAGAACAATATCCGTTGGAGGTGAATGAACCATCAGAAATTGATGGTTTACCTGCTTTAAAAACTAATTCTGACTCGGATTATATACCGGTGAATGATGGTGTTCACTTAATTGACCATTCAGAACTTTCAGATCTAATACGTGATCTCGCTCTAACCAAAGGACAAGCGAAATTACTCGGTTCGTGACTCAAAGAATGGAATATTTTAGCGCCCAATACTCCGATATCTAAATTTCGTCATAGACACAGAGAACTTGTTCAATACTTTGAGATGGATGATGACATTTGCTATTGCAAAGATGTAAACAGTCTAATGGTGCACCTCGGTCATGAGCACATAGTCAACGAATGGCGACTTTTCATCGACTCCTCCAAGACTAGTCTAAAAGCCGTGTTATTGCATAACGGAAATTTATTTCCATCAATTCCAGTCGCCTACTCTGTTCATATGAAAGAAACTTATGACAATATGACTATACATTTGGCAAAAATAAAGTACAATGACTACCAATAGCGAATTTGTGGAGACCTAAAGGTCATTGCAATTCTCACGGGCATGCAGACTGGGTATACTAAATTTTGTTGCTTCCTATGTGAATGGGACAGCCGCAACAGACAGGAACATTATGCAAGAAAGGTGTGGCCTATCAGGGATCGTATGCAGCTCGGGCATAAAAATGTAATACACGAGCCATTAGTTAACAAAGACAGCATCATTTTACCACCGATACATAAAAGTTGGGGATCGTGAAGAATTTCGTAAAAGCGTTAGATAAAACGAGCAAAGCTTTCACTTATCTTCGAGAAAAGTTTCCGCAAGTTAGCGATGCAAAGATAAAGAAAGGTATCTTTGTAGGACCTCAGATTAGGAAAGTTATTGCAGACAAACAATTCGAGAACTTGTTACATGGTAGTGAACTTCGCGCATGGATGGCATTCAAATCGATTGTCGATAACTTTCTGGGAAATCACAAATCTGTCGACTATGTGCATATTGCTAAGCAGTGCATAGATGCATACAGAATTATGGGCTGTAACATGTCCCTCAAAATCCATTTGCTCGATTCGCATCATGACTTTTTCCCTGACAACCTTGGCGAAGTCAGCGATGAACATGGAGAACGATTCCATCAAGATATCGCCGTAATGGAGTCACGTTATCAAGGACGGTGGAGTGTGACCATGCTTGCCGATTATTGTTGGATGCTTCATCGCGATGTACCACATGCCATTCACCGACGAAAGTCGACTGCAGAGAAATTCAAGCCTACATAACTGTTATACTTCTTGTACGAATGATGTTGTAATACTGTATGCGTTGTTAAAAACCTTCAATTGCGTATTTCTAGAGATCCCGACCTGATAGAGAAAAACGGTTTGCAGATTTAAAAACAGCGCATTAAAATTGACCAGAAAAACATAGAAATGTTAGAGAAAGAAAAAAAATTTTTTTTTTGTTAGCCAGTGTAATGTGTAGTGATATTGGTTCTTTGAAAAGTTGTTTTTCTGATGTTATGATGTATTTTTTCTTTATCTAGCGCGTGACTGTGTGTCAGTGAGAACTTATTGATAGCGTTGATATTTTTGTTTGTTTGTTTGCGCAATGTCTAGTATAATTCATTTTCAGTTATGAATAAGTTTTATAACTTGGTTAAATTGCCTATTATGCTGTATTTAGTTATAGCTTTCTTTTATGTTTTGGTATATATATATATACATTGCCTTTTTGTTCGATGCTTCCCTGTCATGATTGTATTTATTTATACAATATGTGGTTTGATTTAAACAGTTATTATATTGTATTGTTACTAACTTTCTCTACATTCATATCTTTGCTTTCCATCTGTCTTTGCTGATTATTCTTCATTTCATTCCATCTTTTCTGTTTGTCTTTTCGGTATGGGTTCATATCTTGTTTATGCTTCCATATTTCATCTTCGTTTCACTTGATTAGCTAATTACTTTGTATGCTTCATTTTCGCATGTGTTATTAACTGAGCTGTGTTTGAACAGCCGACTCTCGTGACAGTGTGTGCCTGCGGAGTGTACTGGGAAGATGTCTAGCAGTGTTTTTCGCTGTGTGTGTGTACGGGTGGATATTTTGTAACTGCAGTGTATGCAGTCCCTTTTGGATATTGATGTTTAAGATATTTTGAAGCCATGAGATGTATAGGCCAGTATTTCCTATGAAGGGATATTTGTGAAGATATTTTGAGGCCATGAGATGTATAGGCCAGTATTTCCTATGAAGGGATATTTGTGAAGATATTTTTGAGGCCATGAGATGTATAGGCCAGTATTTCCTATGAAGGGATATTTGTGAAGATATTTTGAGGCCATGATGTGTACAGGCCATTATTTGATGTGAAGAGATAGTTCTAAGATATTAACGATGTTTTGAGGCCAGGAGTGGTATAGGCCGTTCTGTAATGGAGCTCTATGGAGTAATTGAGCTTTACGGATTCATTTATCCGATATTTCACATTTTTGCTGTAAACTGAGTCTTTGAAGTCAACATGATTGTATTGTGGCATAATAAACTGTTTACTAAACGTCACCGGTCGTTTTAACGCTCCATGACTCCTATATGCGTTACTGTGTTGTGAGTGACTGTACCAACACACACCCACTTCAAACATTCCAGACAGTGACAGAACAGCACACCTAATTATAATAGCCTGTGTGGCGTTTCAAGCAAGACATTTGCAACATTGATCCTCCACCAATCACATCTTCTACACGCGACTTCTACAGTACTTTAGACATCTACACTAACTCCTATTCTAACTGTACATGATCTCCTTGACGAAGAGTGGGGAAACTTCAAAACGCTGTAGGTTTTAAAGTTAAAATTTAAAAGGATCCCGTTACACGGCCATTGAGGCATATTGGGAATATGGTGTTAGGCTCATATTTTCTTGACCAGGGTTGATGCGGTCAGCATCTTGCCGGCCACCTTAACCTTCCCAGAAGTTGCTCTGGTACATGAGGCTGGGTCGACCCGGAGCCCACCTCAACTGAGGATCGAAACATGGACCACCGAGCTAGGAAGCCAGTGCACTAACCACTGCGCTAGTGCGGCTCTATTATAAGAAGTAAGTGTTTATTAAATATGCAGCTTTCTTGTAGTAACAAGTAGGTTACAAGTAATCAGTTATTTTAAAAACATTAAAGAACATTTTCAAAAGCAATCAAAACGAATGACAATATTCAAAGTCAAGCAAACAGGAAAACAAATATTCACATTCAATAGAAATCTACAGAAACATGAAGAAATCTTCAGAAAACTTTCACAAACTTATGTTTTGCTTGCTTAAAGAGATGAATTTTTTGTGTGTGAAACATTATTGTCAGAGTTCTATTTATGCAAAGATGTAATTTTTAGCAGAAGTAATCAAGATTCCGTTGTCAGTCTTCTATGTGCACAGTTTCATTAGTCTTCATAAATACAAACAGTTGTTCACAAGAAATCTTATTATCAGCTTCATTATATACATTCTCTCATTCAATTCTAAATCTGACTGAGTTTCCATGTGCACGTTTCCATTAGCCTTGTCAATATCTGAGGGAAGTGAGTACTAAATAGAGGGACATTTTCCAGCGCAATGAAGTCCACAGACCTGTTTTCGAAAACTATAATGCCCTTTCACGAGTGAAGATTTACTGGCTGAAGTCAGTTCATTCTTTTCAAAACCGTTAATAGTTCTTTCAGCTGAGAAATGATTCAAACTGCCCCCGTTCAGCTTCTTTCTTCATTGACTGAGCGTTGTTTTAAAAGTGGTTAAACATCAAACAATAAAGTACCTAAATTACATGTTTTCTACACTTTTAAGTCGGTCAATTAAATGTTCATGATGTCTGATGCAAGGCTCCAAAGTCAGTTATTAGCATCCAGCGAGTTTCTTTTTAATACCAAATATCTAAACACATACAAAGTTCCTGACACAATAGCCAGAATGGCGTCCAGACATTATGCCACAAGAAGTTTGAGTAATGAGGAAAACTCACATACCATTTCAATCAAACATTTAAGAAAGATGCCGTTGATTCAGTTCACGCGAACTAATTAAAGCACTGTTATTCCTCGCTATTCGCGGAGGCGAGGTTCCCTGAAAACCCCGTGAAGATGGAAATTCGCGAATATGGAACCATTGATCCTATGGGAAAAAGGGGGTTAGGATCCTGCGGAACCCTGTTCACCATACACCATTGCTACCGATCACCATAAACTCATCATTTCGTGTACCCTTCATGTAAAAAACAACTTATTTATTATACTGTTCATTTTATAAATGTATTTTATACAATCTTTTCTTTGTAATAGTACTGTATGTGCAATCTTTAGGTTTACCAATACTCACGCACTCACCGATTCACTCACATTGTCACTACTCATTCCCTCATTCACACATCCACACGCAAACATACACACACAATATTACAAAATCTCCAGAGAACAAACATTGAAAACATTTACACAGAACATTTAAAATTAAGAAATAAAGAAAATTTCATTAACACTGAAATTTCATTTGCACTGAATTTCATTAACACCATGTTAAGAAAACACTTAAAATTAAGAAATAAACAATATTGTATTAACAATGAAAACATGTAAAGAAGACGCTTAAAATTTAGAAATAAAGAAATTTCATGAACCTGAGTCATATCTGTCATGGTGAGTGATGGCGTTATGATGGCGAATGGATACAATTATTGATTTTAAAAAAAAAAAAAACTGCGTAAATCTGCAAAAACATGGATACAAAGATAAAGACATGAGTAAACACAACGGAAGCGGCGGGAACAAGGAAGCAGCCACTCCGTGTTTGAATTTTTAGCCTACTGCGCATCCGCTAGTACCCGCGAGGTGCCAGCGAGTGGCAAGAAAGTGGGTTATGCTTTATCTCGCGAGAAATGAGCGAATCTGGTAATGCAACGGCTCATACTGCCACCACTGTCTATACTGTAGACACGAACGCATGTTGACCTTGCCAAATGTTGGCTATGATTCTCCTTATTCTAGCAAACGCACAGTGTACCTTAAAAAATGCCCTTCAACGTTTTACGAGCAAAGTGGAATCAATTTGTTGTTGCCCTACAAGACGCCACTAGGCGGGATGGCCACTGACTGCTTTGACGGTCGGCGGCTAAGGATCAAAGAAGAAGAAAAGATACTACAGATGGCCGCACACGACCCGTGTGCCGCGTGTTTAGCATCACTGGTGTAGAATGTAGAATACATGTATGATGAAACCTGATTATGTCGACCTACCGCAGCCTCTGTACGTCTCAATACACAGTCCCGTTGTTGTTGGCGAAACAATCAGCATAGACAGAAATCTGAGCGGATTATGTTTCAACAGATGTAGGGATTATGTTTCAGTATAGACTTGGGTTGTTGTGATGAGCTCTCAGTATAGGCAGCAGCTGTGGTGTTTAATTTTCAGTGCAGACATTAGTTGTATGTGTGAGTTTTCAGCATAACATCTGTACGAACAAAGTTCTAGCAATTACAGCGGTTGTAAGGAGGTTGAGTTCTGAGAACGGCTGCAAGAATGAGGTTTTAGTAGAGACAGCGGCTGCAAGATTTGAGGTTTCAGCTCAGACACCGGAGACACGCGTGAGGTTTTCGTAGAGACAACCGATGTTTCAATGTTTGAATGAGGTTTTAGTAGAGACATTTTGGTTAGCCATGTGATTCTAATCAGGTTGTCCTCGATTGTTTATTTCTGGTTTTTTTCTCACTTTCTTTCCTTTATGTTTTTGTTCGTCTGTTCCTGACGAAGGCCTTATAGTCGCAATATAGTTTTTTTTCTCGTCTGTTGTCCTAGTAAGACGTAAATTTTTTTCCTCCTTCCCTTCACTCCCCCGTTTACCATCATCTTACCGCAGTTCTCCTCATTTCCTTTTATCAGACGACTATTATGAATGGAACTTCAGTAGAGACAGCCGCCATTCTGAATATTGCGTCAGTAGAAACAGAAGTTGTAAGACTGAGGTTTCTGTTAAGGCAGCGACCATTATGAGTGAGCTTTTAGTATAGACAACAGGTATGTGAATGAGGTTTTAGTATAGACAACAGGTATGTGAATGAGGTTTTAGTATAGACAACAGGTATGTGAATGAGGTTTTAGTATAGACAACAGGTATGTGAATGAGGTTTTAGTATAGAAAACAGGTATGTGAATGAGGTTTTAGTATAGACAACAGGTATGGGAATGAGGTTTTAGTATAGACAACAGGTATGTGAATGAGGTTTTAGTATAGACAACAGGTATGTGAATGAGGTTTTAGTATAGACAACAGGTATGTGAATGAGGTTTTAGTATAGACAACAGGTATGTGAATGAGGTTTTAGTATAGACAACAGGTATGTGAATGAGGTTTTAGTATAGACAACAGGTATGTGAATGAGGTTTTAGTATAGACAACAGGTATGTGAATGAGGTTTCAGTCAGAGGTATCATTTGTGATAGGTCTAGAAATAGTGGTCCCGTACTAGTGGAGAATGATAGTGAAGGCTCTGTGATAGTAAGGGTTAGGAAATAGATAGTTGATTCACAAGGGTGCTGGAAAGAGAAAGGACAGTCTCTGAAATCGGGTAATTTCTCCGATCTGCCTATCTTACGACAATTTTATTTATCTGTAGACTCCTAAATCTCTCCTGGCTAAACAATTTTGCCAGTTACCCAACACTCATGTACACACACCAATTTGGTGCTACAAACACACAGACGTGAATACAAACTACATATAACAGATATGGGGTAATGGGTCGGCCAACACAGTAGTTTAAGGTTTATGGTGTTTATTATCATTTAAACCAAAATCACAACATTTAGCATGGTACAGTCAAAAAGATCATAGTTACAGAAAAATACAAATAACAAGGTTGGGGGGGGGGGGGGGGGGGGGGGGGGGGAAGGGGGGGGGGGGGGGGGGGGCCCCACAGTCCCCGGGCGCGGGGGGGGGGGGGGGGGGGGGGGGGGTCGGGGGGGGGGGGGGGGGGGGGGGAAGGTTTAGAATAGTAGTATCCCAATATGCCCTTCCCGCTTGTATAGACACACAAAAAACCCAGCCCAAAGACAAGTGTTATCAGAAAGAGACAATTTATCCAAAAGATAGATTAATTTATTCTGATAGGGGGTTTTACAATATTTAGTATGGGGTGTAGGAACAGAGTCCTAGCATTCTCCAAGTTATCCCTTGACTAAGCAGATTAAGGGAGGGGGAAATAAGAAAAGGTAAGCAACCCCACTTAAAGAGAACAATGCAAAGAATACAGTATATGGATGTTTACCAAGTAGAGAAAATTATAAGTTTATCAAGAAAAATGTCATTCATTCATGCACGCTAGCGATGGCCATCACACACTTTCACACTTACCGATCGCTGAATCTGGCAATCCATAGAATAACACAAACAGCTAGTAAATACTCAACAAATGTATGAGTCTTTTCCTTCGTTTTCCAGCCCCAGACTATCGGTTTGGCGTTCAGCTAATTTTCCCGTAATCGCTGGAAGGTGAAGCCTTAGTGTTCCTTTTGATTGTATCTAAAGTTTCTATGGGATGGCACTGTCACGGGTATAGTTATGAGAAGGTAGTGGTCTCCTGGATTTCACCGCTGGTGGTATAAAACTTCTATAGCGTGATGAACACAGAGTGATGACAAAGACTGATCAGTGAGTTATGTTTTTTCTCTTCGGGGTTTTAAATCCAGTGGAAAATAACGTGACGGTCAGTGTACATGAAGAATATATTCTTTTCCACAGCAGAGCGTTAAATATATATATATATATATATATATATATATATATATATATATATAGTATAGCTTCTGGCAATTGTTCTTCTCCAGTTATCTTTACAGAATTATTGAGATTATCATTTAAATGTTCTTGGTTGGATTCCTCTCATGTAACAAAATAGAGAGTGGGACCGCACAGGGCCGCAACACGAAGATTATATTTAAAATGTTTATAAAATCTCTGAAGGTAGAAGAACCGAGTCTGGAGGACTCTATAATTGCTGGGACGCAAAGGTATATGATCATCCTATGTGAAAAAATAGAAAACATGAAATCATAAACCCAATACGAATCATATTCTGACGCGCGATAAATTTACAGTTAAGACTATTTTAAACCCTAGCGTATTCAGTTATATATATTTAAGAAAACTCTCCGCGAGTCTAATAGTTAAAAAACACATGTATATACAGAACTAAACTGTATTAATTGGTTATAAATCCCTTAGCGGCTTCTAAATTAATTTGAGCATCTATTATATTGGGAAATAACGTATAGATGTATCATTTAATTTACAACTGGAAACTTTTGAGATGGATTTATTTAATAGGTTTAAATTAACACAAAATCCAGTGAAATAAAAATGAAAGAACTAGACCACTGATCACTTGGAACTAATATATTACCGCTGCACAAACAGAATGAATTTTAGTCTCCAATATAGAAGATATCCCTGTTGCGCACATATTTTTTGGTGGCACGGATTACGCATACATAGGTAAAATGTATTTATTTGTCTGATAAAAATATATTTATCTTTGGATGCATGTTTTGCGGTCTTGAGGGACAAAACTCAGATTAGGCGATGGGTATTCATTCTGTGAGTTATCGCTCCTTGTTCGTTCCTGTAGTGGGTTTGATGGTATTGTATGATGGTGATATTACTAAATGTAATGTATGAGGCCAGCTGTGAAGGCTCCTGAGATAAAATGTAGTTGTGAATTGTCAGAAGGCCTTTCTTGCTACCACTACGACCTCACACTCAATTTTTTTTCTTAATGAATGTAGCTATGTAAAATGTCTAGGGTAATGATATGTAATGTGGTGTGATAGTTATAGATACACCCACAGATATTTAAGCAGACTAATAATATTTAACAAATATTATAATACACTGAACTAACTCAAGAGTGTAAAATTTTTGATAGAATTATATTACATTTATTTTGTTCTGGATCAAGTTTTATGTTGACCAGAACTTTTTAAAAAAAGATTTAAAATTGTGAAAGAAATGCATGGAATGTTACATAATAAATGCAGGAGTGTACATATATAAGTACTAGACTAGTTAGTTTTATTAAAATGTTCTAGTAGTCATCTACTTGGGAGGATAGTTAATGCTTGTGCTGTTGGGGTGGCCTCATCACACCTGTCTATATTGACTACACAGTGTCCAGTAAATTACAGGAATTTTATGGGGTATTAGTAACTAAAAGGCGTTGGTGAACTTCCAGCAGACCAGAGGCTCACTCAACTTTCATATGTAGCTCTGGTGCTGAAATCTGGTGGTCCCACCTCTCCGTGCTGGCGGGCAATAATAGTGGTCTCTGTCACAACGTACTGCACAGATACACTCGAGTAAAATCACCAACTGAATGGACACCGCCTTGTTGACAACTGAAACTCACAGCTCAGATTATGAATAAAGAACACAGAAATGCTAGCAAAACTCAGCTGAGCTGCTGGCTATAGTATGGCGTCCCTGAACTTATTTCACTTTCTTTCATTTGGAAATCACCACACTTTAAAATACTGTGTCTATCATCGAACAACTATTGAGGAATGGCCCCACTTGCGCGTCTGAGCGCCGATAAAATGATTGTCTGTGGCCAATCCCTGCCTAGGTTTATTTAAAATTCAAATTTCCTACCCTAAAGTCATTTCAGTCATGCTTCAGTCAAGTATGGATGTTTATCTGTTAGTCTGTCCGTCTCTACTTGTTTTTTTCAAAAACGTACTTGATTTTTGAACCAACCTTTCTCTTCCCTCCAAAATTTTGTCGTTAAAAGTTATATTTAGACACAGCTCCCACCAATGTCCCTTCGCTTCCTACTTAAGTAAATTTCGCTAATACTCGCGGCGGAACATCACGGGTTTCTTTGTTAATTTATGTCTAACCTGCCATTGATTATACGTGAGTTATCCGTTATTATCTTGTACCGAGACAGTTGTCCTTCCGCCATTCAGCCCATAATCGCCGATTTCGGAGGTTACCCATTGCAGTGGGTCGGCTCCGGAGCCGCCCGACCCCTCGTCGCCGCCCCTCCAGTCAAAATGACCACGCCCAGGTCTGAGTTCATCCAGTCCACAACGGTCGACGAACAACTCCTCAAAGCCCGTCTGCCCGGATTGATCTGTCCCCCGGTCGCTCGCGCGGTGTGTTAGTAGAACCACTCCGCTCGCGCAGTCGTTTTGTCATTATCATCCATATTCTCTGATCCGTGTCTGTAACCCAACAGAACACACCCTCTTCGACCTGCACAGCCTGGCCCTCCTCCTCGCGCCTCCATAACAAAATCATCCCCATTCACTTCCTGCCCCATTACCTTAAATACAAAAAATACCACAACCCCCTCCACATCTTACATCTCATCCAACCCCACCCCCCTTTCATCACACTCCCCCTCCTCCCCTACCCATCATTAAAATTCGGACCCTCACCATTACCCAAATACTATATCAACCAACATTACCCCATTTCCCTATCCAAAACACTAAACCCCCCCCAATCTAACAACAACTCAAAACTAACCCTCCAACAAACCTACAACAAAAAACCCAAAAACACCTCCTAACCCCCTAACTCCCTACCCAAAACATTCTTTATCATCCCCTCCTTAAAACACTCCAACCCCCCCACAACCACAAAACCAAAACCCAATAACACCCTAAAACCATTCCAACAAAAAAACACAACCCATAACAAAAATTCTTATTACAAAACCTAATACACACTTACCCAACCACCCCCCACACCCCAATCCCCCCATCACATTCTAACCCCCCCCTCCTCACCCCCACTTCCCCAACACCACCTAAATCCCCCCAACCAAAA